>AYEL01077532.1:0-23106 GCA_000484575.1 Olivierus martensii
TGGCTGTGTAGATCTAGCTTGATCACTTGAAGTCGGACCGTGTGAATTAGGTATAACGGAATCAAAGTAGATCCATGGCCAATTTTTGCTTTTATTCTTCTTTTCTCTCGAGTAATAATAATATAATTATTGTTTTCTTTCATAATATTATATATATCTGGATATAACTGATTCGAGCAGAGCTAACTGAATCGGCGGGTTTATTTTCGTGATAAATGACGATTAAGTATTCTCCGGGAAAATTTAGTGCTAGCAGTAGTTAAAGTAATGTAGAATTCATTTTTTTATTTTTTGTAATTCTTTTTCGTAAAACCGGCCTGTGATGATTTTTACGATCCTTTATTATTTAAGTCGGAGAATTCTTTGATAAAAAATATTTCGTTCCAAGTTGTTCAAGATACAAGATAGAGAGGTGTCTAGGATATAGAGGTTTGGACATATAGTAAAATATAGGCTTTTGTCAAGTTCTAGGAAAAGTCATTCAACATAGAGAGGTGTCCAACTTGACACTGTACTTTTCTTTATTAACTGTTTATGCAGTAGATAAATTTATAAAAATAATGCTTTTGAATACTGTTTTAATGATTGTAGTTTAGTGAATATATTATAATGATTGTTACTGATTAAAAAAAAGAAACTGAGTTGCCGTTGTTGTTCTATTAAATAGTGATTAGTCATCTACGCTTTAGTTTTGTAGGTTTTAAATAGTTTAAAACCTACAAAACTAAATAGAAATAAAATTTAAAATTTTATTTCTATTTAGTTAAAAAAAAGTTTAAAATTAATATTCTATACAGTATTTTGCATTATTTTTTGTTATTATAATTTCAATGATCTGAGAACTTTTTGATTCGACATTGCTATTCTTCTATTGAAAATAAGATGTACTGTGGACATCACTTATTGTGATCATGGATAATGTTATCATTCGTGTAACGTTATTATTTTTATCCTATCAAACATATATAATGCTTATGCATAAAGTTTTTTGTTGTAAAAAGCGATGTTTATTGTATTCAGCGCTTCGGTTTTTTTATTCAATTTGTTGCTTTTTACTGGCCTTGACACGAGTACAGTAATGGAAATGACTATAAAGCATCCCATTTCAATCTAAATTTCAATGTTACGAATTTAATTTTTTTCAAAATAGATTTAGCTATTTTAAAAGTTATTTAGCACAGAAAGATTTTCACTTTACATACTGCTTGATACTTTGCTTTTTAATAAATGAATTCCGTTTTAAATTTTGAAATTTTTGCATCCATTTTTAGCATTTCTTATTAACCAGAGCTGAAGAGTTACAGATGCCATTTGTAGTGTTTAGAAGGTCCATCTTTCTAATCTTCATTCAGCATCTCATGAAAAATTTTAATCCATCATTTCATACTGAATTATACTGCAAATTTTCGTTTAGTGCTGTGAAATTTTTTGAGAAATTCGTATTTTAAAATGGCGACTAGAGAAATGTTAGATCCTTCATGAAATTGTGATAAATCAGTTATTGGAACATTTTTTATTATTTTGTTTTAAATTAAATTGCAATCATTTTGTTTCGTTCTGCGAAATATGCATTAAGTTTGAATTTCGTGACTAATTTAAACGCAAATTGCTCTATATATACATTGAAGTACAGTGATCTAAGTAAATTTATTCTATCAATTTTGTGCTACAAAGATTTTGTTTTGTGCTATAAAATTCTTCGAGAAATTTAAGTTTGAATATGAATGTAAAAGTATTAGTTGTCAATATTATAAATTCTAATAATGCAGTAACATATGGTAAAGAGTAAATTTGAAGAAGGTTAAAACGATAATAAAATTCAAGTTTTACTGTGTAGTTATAAAATGTGATTCAAATTTTTCTTTGTGTATAATTAAAGAGGAAACTTTTCGACTGCCTATACAGAAGATTTATTTTTATTGCTAAATGCAATGAACACAAAAAATTGCACATATAATTTATGGAATGTATAAAATTACTAACTTAGTATTATTTTTATAAATTAATCTTTTCGAATATTATTTTTAATATATAAAAGTAAATATTTTAATAAAATATGCAATATACACTTAAACTATCACGTCAAAATTATACTGATATGAAATTCAAACGAATAATTTTTATGACATTAAATTCTGAACTAAAGTATATATTTTAATATATTAAAATGTACAAGAATATAAATTTAAAATGTCAAAATATAATATTAAAATCAATATATTATGCATTTGATTTTCAAACAAAAAGTTTGCTTTGCATAGTATAGTGTTATCATTGCTTTATGCATACAGATGTTATTATTCAATATTAGTACACTAATTTTCAGTGTAAAAGATATCCAATAAAATCAAAATGACGTTTAAGAAAGAATTCACAAGTTATATACTGAGATTCAGAATACTTCTGTTGAATATGTAAATCATATCAAAATAAAAATCGAATAATTAGTGACATTTAGGTATTACTTTTTATTACAAAAATTTATTTATTTTTTAAAATTTTCCTAAATCCTTATTAAGAGTTGCAAAGAAGCTTATGTTAAAACAATCTAATTAATCTTTTTCTCAATTTTAATTAAAAATCCAGATTAATATCTTTAGCATTAGATCGCATTTATTGTCGCACATTAAACAGTCTAAAACAGCTGCATTTTAAACGCTGCAGAAGCCTCTAAATCATATTTCAAATTTTGAACACCTAAAATTTATTAAAATTTTAATCACTTCTCTATGTTAATTTGTGATAAATGTACGAAAAGTTTTTGTAAGATATTTTAATTTGTTAATTTGTTTAATGGTGTATATCGTTTAAGAATAAATTTGATGATAAGCGTTTCATTGTATTATGGAAAACAATTTAATTTTTTTATACAATATTGTATTAACAATTAGAATATAAATTTATATCAGTTAAAAGTAATAAATTGTGGTTTCCAAGAGTCGCCACAAAATAAATAAATAATTAACGAATATCAAATAAATTGATAAATATTCAATTCATCAATTTTATTGTGGGGTCTGCGGAGCGACTATGGCGTCAGGATATTTTTGATAGCCAAAATGCGGATATGTGGCGCTTTTGTGAGTAAGGCCCTCTGCACACGGAGCGTATCGTCATAGACGCGTTAGTTATTTTGTTTGTTTGTACTTTGATTTATTGTAGATAACAATAAAAATTAAAACAAGATGCTGTATTACATATAAAGTTTTTAATTTTAGAAAATTTATAACTTAAAAAGTTTCTAAATAAATAAATATTTTACTTAGGCTTAGCGTTATCATGATTCTTTCTTCTCCACTTACAGATTGACGCATGATACTATTTTGTCTTTGAATAGTAGGACTCACAATTTGAACAAGTTCTCGAAATGTATTTTTAGTCATTCTATAAAATATTTGAAATTTTGCATCATCTGATAATTCCCTAGCAGCAATAAACAATCTATCATTTACATTTCTTTCAATGTAGGGATGAACCCAAAATCGTCTAATTTTCCTCCTTTTTCGGCGACAACAAAGATAATAAAATATAACATCATCATCATCACTGCTGGACGTCATCTTGAATGAACGAATTCTGTACGCTTGTAATACGCTTCGTGTGTGGATGTGCAGGCGTACGCGTATCGTCAATTGCGAGTCGAATCTTGTACGCGTCTATGACGATACGATCCGTGTGCAGAGGGCCTAAGGATGGAGAGGAGGAAATCTCCAGTGATGCAATGACAGACATCGATATGGTTGAAAAACAAACCTGGATCTTTATTGAGAGAGAGAGATCCCTTTACAAATGCTGCTGACCCGAACAAAGGGAGCAGCGCATCCGAATACAGCTGGAGGATAAATACCTTTAAAATTAATAAAGTCTTTAAAGTTCCAATTGTCGAAATGTCTCTCTAAATAACAAGCTGATTCTTCCTTGGAACAGTTATTTTCACTTCCTTTATGACGATTTCTTCTTTATTTCTTTCCAGCTCCTTTCGGTGCACACACACCCGGTAAGATTCTAGTTTGAGCCATAGCACGCGGATATATGATAAGCGACCGTCGACTCGAAATTACATTCTTAGTTGCACACACCCGGTAAGATTCTAGTTTGAGCCATAGAACGCGGATATATGATAAGCGACCGTCGACTCGAAATTACATTCTTAGTTTTTGATTATATGATAGATTGTAATAAAAACATCTTGCTAGCCCAGATTGTTTTGGAGTGAATCTTTAATACAACGGAATTGTCGATTCGTATTTTATACATCAGTCGTATTTTATTCTCTAATGTATAGATCCGCGTGCTATGGCTCAACTAGAATCCTATCCACACACACAAACACAATTTTAGTTTTATACGGATCCTTTCTCCAGACAGCTTTCGGGACACCCTTCCTTAACAGCACCTTCTCTCCGATTCTGCTGACTCTCACTCTGACTTGGACTTTCTCTTCTTACCTCTTTTCTTCTTTCCTTCCCACGTATTTTGTTATTATAAAGTTTAACCTTTCGTTTACATTATCGCGTTCCTGGCGACACTGCACGCAATTTGATCTCGCGTCGTCGCCATTATAACTCGTATTTCGTCGAGATTTATGTTATATATAAAATTCCGCGGTTAAATGACATACATTAATCGATTGTTTATCATTGTTAATTTAAAACCTTTCTCAGGATGTTTATATTTCTTTACACAACTATTTCTTTTATTTATAATTATATATAATCTATCTCTTTTTTCGTGTTATTTATTGGGAGAAGTTTCCGTAACGAACGAGAAACTCCATCCATCTAAACCTCACATTCCTTTTTCTTTTTAACTTATCTATTCATACAATTAATGGTTCATCATAAGAGAAAATGCACACTATACGATTATATAGTCGCGATTCTCTACGTTATTTAGTTCTCAATAAATGGCTTAGATTTTACGGAAGTTACTAGAAGAATGGAGCCATTAGAAAACTGGAAACAAATCAAAATATACTTTAGAATTTATGAAACCCAAGCAATCCAAACTTAACTTTAAATCATAAATTTAAATGAAATATAAAAAAGAATCATTATGTATTTGAATATAGTACTATTATAAATACATGTAGGCCTATTATTATATAGAAAATGCAAAATATTTGTTGTTAACCGAAGGAAATACTGCATTTTTCTTCTAATTTGCGACTTAATAATAGATTGAATATTAAATAATTTAATAAGCACTAATATATTAGATCAGAATATATATGATAAAAAATTCTAATAATACTATTTTACGACTTTAATATTGTACATTTTTCAACAATTCGGACTGAAATAATTTATTAATGATAATTTTATAGGAATATATGTGATAAAAAATTCTAATAATACTATTTTACGACCTTAATATTGTACATTTTTCAACAATTCGGACTGAAATAATTTATTAATGATAATTTTATATTGCACATCATGTTTTAAAATTAATATAAGAAACGAAAATAAATCATAAAACATGAATTAGTTTGCGAAACTCTAGATCGGGGCTGTCCAAAAGGCGGCCCGCCAAGCCATTTTGTGCAGCCCGCGAGACTTTCATGATTTGTGATATATTATTACTTTTTAATGTTTTTTCCACTTTTATTTATTACTTTTTTAGAGATTAATAAAAAGAATACTACAATTGAATTATATTAACTCAATTAATTTTTCTTAATTATTAGTAATTATTTCTGTAGGTCGGAGTCATAGGGCACTATGTCCATTTTTGGCCAAAATGAGATTATTGACACAATCATATGAGTTTCTCGTCCTCTACCTACAGGTATACAACACTATATCCTACATCAATATTTAATGGAGTTACGGTGCTTTTAAATAACACCAAGTCCATAAGGGAGAACAATGTAAACAACTGCAAACTGCTCTCCTGTAAAATGTAGTAAATGTGACATAGTGTCCTATACTTCTGACCCACAGATTTAATGATGAATAAGCTATCAATGACATCACATTTTATAAGATTTTCAATCACGCCAATTTTAGTTTTAGCCATTTCAGTTTAAAGTTTTGAACTGTGACTGTATATTAGTTATTTTTTGCTTTCTATGAACACTCACCATTTCAGTGATTGGGTGACCTCGTTGTGAGATTCTGTTTTAATTTTATTTTTATTTTACCATGAGTCGTTGCATTTGTGAAATGAGTGAGAAAAAACGTAAAATAGAAAATCGAGTATATTAGTAGCGGTGGGAAAATGATTTTTTCATAACAAAATCACTTGGGTAAACTGCTTTGTTTAACGAATGTTTTCGTAACTTCTGTGATTTTGGTCGGAAAGTAATATCAACGTTTTGTAGTACTTATTTGTGTGAAAGTGCATTTTCTAACATGAAGATAGTTAAAAATCTATTCGGAACCTGCCTTGGAGATTCTTCTTTTACATACTGTATGCTGCGGATAGCTACAACAGGAATGGATGTAAATATCTAGCCCTGGTAAATGCTGCTGCCCGCCCTCATTTATCACATTAAATAGGCACATACATATTTTTTTATACTTTCAACTGTTTATATTTTATAACTTTTTTTAATGTTTTTATTGGATGCAATCTGTTAAATATAATTTTGTAATAAGGTTTGCTAATCTGGAAATAAAACTGGTTTCCAAATAAAATTGGTTTCCAAAAAGCGTTATATTTATGCGTTCAGATTTGTTGAGACAACAGCATATCAAGTACCAAAGCCCTTCCCCTTTTTCGTAATTGAGGCCTCCACAAGTTGAGACAATAACGTATCAAGTACCAAAGCCTCTCCCCCTTTTTTGTAAATGCGGCCCTCCATCTCTCTAGTAAACACGGCTATGGCCCTCGGGTTCATTATAATTGGACAACCCTGCTCTAGATTGATTCGCGTTACCATATTACAGATAGTGATACATAAAATTTAATTATAAATTGTAATTCTCAAAAGCATAAAGTTTCTATAAATTATATTATTAAAAGTTATGCATATTAACTGGATTTCTGAATTGTTTAAATATGTATAAATTATTGTTATACAACAGGGGTTGCCAACCTTTTACAGTTCATGCGTCAATTTTTTCGTTTTTTATTTAAGATGCGCCATACAAACTTATACTCTTTTCAACCCTTATAAAATATAATAATATGGATATATTTAACACTTAGATTTATATATATATAGATGAGATATCTCTAATAGCACATTACCATGTGGTCATTAAGCCTAATCAAATTTTAACTTAAGCATATTACAGCTAAATATAAATAAGGTAACGTAAGTTATAATCAATAGAAAATTAGAGAAAGATTTAAAAAAAATTTTTTCAATCTTTTAATATAAAATCTGAAGTTCAATAGTTAAACGAAAATATATCACAGTTCTCGATATCCGCCATTAATTTAGTAACTGTGAAGTCTCATTGGGGTCACGTGCAACAATCACGTGGTCATTATGATCCAACGAGACTGCTCAGTTACCAAAGACACGATCATAGTAATCCAATGATATCAGCCAGTTAACATGTCATGTGGCCACTGTAACCCAATGAGATTTCTCAAACAGCGTTAATCTTCCATCTTGGATTTTATATCAAGTAATTAATGCCAATTAAAATATATAAAATCAGTTTTTAATAAACAGTATCTGTCTTTTTTAAACCTTCCTGCGTAAATCCGCTAAAAAACAAAAAGTTGTTTCATAAAAATCCATTTAGCCGTTCTTGCGTTATAAGTGAACATGCGCACTATTAGATTTATAATATACATAGGTCATTACATAAGAAATTTTAATTTTTCTCTAGGGTTATGTGCGCCACTTCTAATCATACAATGCGCCACTTTTGGCGCAAGCACCACAGGTTGGCCACCCCTGTTATACAATGTCAACATTACTTAGCTTTTGAATTATTAAAAAGATCAGTTAGTCGTTCATTTTTATATGAATTTACTCATTTCCTGCCACTGAACTGATCACAATTAACTACAAAAAGAATTTTAAAAAATAAACTTTGAAAAATGACAAAATTTTACCGTACAGTTAGTTCAAAAGATACGGGAAAATTAAATTTGTTTAATTGCTTTAGTTCCCAGAAAATTCATGTTATTCATATAGGCTTCCAATATAACTTAAAAAATCCATGTATCAACTTTATATTATCGATCCTAACTTTTTACTTATTCCTTAAGAAATACTGTATGCATGTTTTATGAAATATTCAATGAATATATATAAAATTGGTAGACCACGAATATAGTAAACAAACTACTAAATTCATGTCCATCTACCAAATGTCAAATTGAAAAATTCTGTAGCACTTTATTTGTAAGCTTGTTCCATAAAAAATATTGTTTGAAATTGAATTTTCAACATCTCAAAGTATAAAGTTAGGAATTCACTGTCAGAGTTACTTAAGTGTAAGATTAGTCAAAAATTTAGTTAGTATAGTAACAGAAAAATGAATGCAATTCTTTAAGAATAAATTTAGCATATATTATCATTGTTATTATTATATTAATTATTAATTTGATATATAAAAATATTATTATAAAAAGTTATCAATAATTTTAAGTAAACTAACAAAAAAAAAATAATAAAAAGATAATATATATTCTCAAACAACAAAATGAATTATACAATACATTAATAAGCACAAGATTTACTATTCTTGTGAAGAATAAACAGATTTATCTATAAATAATACCGTGACTACAAATTATAGATTATAATTTTTCAAAAATTCCAAAGGAACAATTTTCGATTGGACATAAATTTCCAAGCATTTCATTACATTAATGTGTAGTTTTCGAAAGAAAAATGTGATTTCGATTTATCGCACTCTCAACAGGCAAAAGTTTTAAATACATTTATATTTTTGCAATGACTGAAGTATAAAAAATTATTTAAGCTTACTTTCTAATGCTAAACAAGTAAGTTAATATTGATGAGTCGATCACGTAATCGTTTTCATTATTCATTTTTACATCTTTTTTGAAAACTCAAAACGATTAAATTTGGCTTATCAACTAAAAATAATCGAAATTTCCTTTCTGAGTTTTATACCGCTTTCCATCTTTGTCAGATACTACGCGTCAGGACTATACAGTATGGTGAGTCGCTATTAAAGAAGGATGGGGATACAATGAACTGATTTTGATCATTTTTGATACATTTGATTCTTTAATGGTATCAGTAATATATATAATATATGGATTATATTCAAATCGGATAATACTTACCTATGACATAATTTTGATAGACAGATATCCAGATAAATATGATCCGATATTGATCATATTCAGCAGGCTTGGTTCTCTAGTTCTTTTAATCAGTTCCAATAACATATGTGCAGAGCCGTTACAAGTAAAACAAGCACTAATTGGAGTGGTATTTCGGCGGAGAAACCGAGATAAATTTCATAAAGGAGCTGAGTTTTTTTTTTTTTTGAGATCAGAAAACCTAGAACCACTTGGTGAATTTCATTAAAATCAAATAATATTGATGTGAATTATGATGTTGATGGATAGTAGGCAGACATATTAATTTATATAACAGTTTATTCTAATTCGGATTGGAAGGAGTCAAAACATGAGGAATATTTTTTCTTTTAAAAATTTCAAAGATTAGTAGCCATTAGTAGCAAGTGTAGATGATTACAAATATTTGCTAATTTAAAAATCTACGTAACCGAAACCATTGAAATGTAAGAAAATATAGAAAATCACTTGAATAAAAATTATCTCAAATAAATTAACAAAAGATGCAATGCATTTTTTTCCACCAAAATAAAATAGTAAATTTTATATTGGCGTTAAAAACAGAATAAATTTTTATCTAATAAGTTTTATTAAATAATTAACTTATAAACTTTTAAAATAATAAATCATTGTATTTATTAGGAATTAAAAATCATTTCTTAAGTTATTTCGATATTAATCTAACATTTGATAATGTAACGAATTTTTTTTAATTTATTTGTGTAATTTGCAAGGAATTCAAAATATTTTTTTATTTCGATTTTCTGAATATTTCATTTTCTGTTTTTTTTTTTTACAACTTGACTGATGTAAAAGAGGAAAGATGCGACGCGACAACCGGAAAAATGCCTTTAAAATAACAGCTTAGCATTAATGACTTAAAAACTTTGACATTTCAGAATATAAAACGGAATACTTAAAAAAAAAATTATCTTACTTAAAGAAAAAGTTCCTTGTCATATATTTTCTTTTCTATGATAATTCTTATTTTCTCTATCTTCTTATACGACGACATTTTTCGATATTTTTATTTATTTAAACTTTCACTTGGTCGTTATTTTTCATCATCAAATTTATAAATACTGTACGAAGTTATGGCAAAATATATATATATAAAATTTTATGAATAATTGATTTTCAAATTTAAATTAGCAATAATCTCAAAAAAAGTCAAAAGTTTGAAGAAACTAAATCAATAATAAATTCAATGTTTACCCTAAAATATATTTATTATTATTTTTTGTTCTCTTGAAACGTGTCAGACGAGAATCACTTATTAAAAATTACGTTACTGGCGCCATCTGAAGTAATTAAATCAAACTTAATATTGATTAAAAAATATAAAATAATATTTAAACGTATTAAATAATATATTTCGTAGCATTTTATATTTTAATTCGATTCGATTTAATTAATTTCTTAATAAAAAAGAATAATTCTTCATACTGTTTACTTATTTCATACTTACAACACCTGCCTGCAAAAACGTTTTTCAATTTCTTATTAATCTCGTGATGTTCTGACGTCATAGGAGGAAACGAGCCAATGACGTGTTAGTTCTTGCGTATCGCCATCTAGTAACGAGAAGAGAAGTTATTTATTCTGGGACGGATTTCTGGAGGAGGGGGAAGTGGTGCAGGCATTTCCGCCTGTGGACGAGCTATGCACGCAGGAGAGGCTCGTCATCTATCTGTTGTGATGTGGTGTAAGCTCATCGTCCAATTGTTATTATTTTCAGGTAGGAGACAGCTTTTCCCTCTCTCTTTCTCTCTGCCAATTTCAGGATGGCGGTTGCCTGACAAAACAATTCAATCGAATTTAAAAGGTCTTTCGGTAGTTGCGTTTCGTCTGCTTCTATAGTTTATTGATTAGTATTAGGACGGAAGTATTGTCAGAATGGGAAAATTATAACATTTTCCATTCGATATTTAATTTTTAATCCCTCGAAAATCGATTATGATGAGTAAAGCTATCATAATACCGCATTTCCAATATTTACTTAATAACTATAAAAACACAGCATTTATTTTTTATATGTTATAAGAGCGTATTTATTAGATATACATAATATAAAATCGTGGAAATTTTATTATGGTTTTCAAAAATTGTATGACAGAATTAATAAATCACAAGTTTTATTAGTAACACTCCGATTTTATGTTATAATATTTAACAACAATATTTGGAAGAAAAATCTCCGTTTGACGTCATCGGATAACCGTGACGAATCGCGATAATTCCGATTTCTTGACATTTGTTCGTGAATATTTAATTACATTTAATTCTGATTGATTGTTTTGCTTTTTGCAATGTGTAACAGGATTCTACCTATCAAATTACTTAACAATTCTATTCAAATTGAGACTGTTCGCTTCGTATTTAATTATGGAAAAGGAAAATCGTCCTGCAAGTTTTTTGTTTTCCTTTCTATTATTTATTCTCATCCGAATATGTAAAATTAATTAACAGATATCAGCAAAATTACTATTGCGATTACATATTTTAAAGTGTTTTTTTCGAGCATCAAACAAATTTTTAATAAATGTTAAGAATGTTTTATGGAATTCGCGCATCGCACATGCTTTTATGCGCAAAAATGGCGTTTGAGACGATTTAATCAGACTATTTATTTTTTAAATTTTTATTAAAATTCTCCATTTTGATTCAGTAAAACACTACGAGGCATTGTTTAAAAAAACGTGAGATAAAATTCCAGTGAAATTCTATTTATAGCAACAATAAAACGTAAACATTAAGAAGTTGATTGAAACAGTTAATAGAATGCAAGAAGAGGAAAAAAACTGATTCGATATCCGTAATTTAATGAACAATTATGAAAAATATGAATTTTTAACGCGCATTTAAATACTTAATCGCGATTTTTAATGAGTAGTAAAGATGCGGTTACTTATCATCGCGTAACGTAAATATATTCCAGGTTACGTTCTATAAATGATTGCTTAATATTGTTTGCACACAATAGAGAAATCATTTTCGATTCACTTACGATACTATTCTTTTCTATGCGAAAAATAATAACAGAAATCGATTGCATGTCACATATAAGTTGCATACTTTATAGTTTTGCAGTTGAAATCCTCGATTTATAGTTGATATTCGAATTCATTTTCTACCAAATCATCTTTTTTAAATTCGTAATTTGATTTTATTACATAAAATACGAAAGAAATCACATTTTGCTATGATGCTTTCTGCTCAAGTTCTAAATGAGATTCAAACTACTCCATGTTAAAAATATACATATGGTTAAATAAGTTAAATTTATTAATTTTATAAAGATAAAGGGTCTTTTTTTTCATAAAATGATTTAAATTTGAAGAAATTTATACATAAATAATAACTACTAACTTAATTATTTATAAATACTGTACTTAATAATAAAAGAATTCAATTTGCATTAGGGTCGTGTATTTGTTATATAGATTGTTTGCTTTTTTACATTGAATAAAGTAAAATTGTTGCAGAATAAATTTGCTACCATTAAATGAAAATTGCATACCACTCGAATTTAATATCTATCAATATTAAATCCTTGCAGAAAGGAGCGAAAAAAAGCGTAAGTAGAAGAGAGATTTTTATTATGACTCTTTCACTTTATAGATTTTTTTCGGATTGCTCATTAGAAGGAATTAATAACTCTTAAATCAGAAAACAGGAAAAAAAAACTGAAAGCGTTTAGATTATAATCGTGTTTCTAACATTATCAATGAATTCGGAAAAAAATCTATTATCTCGACATCTGTCGTTGCAGATAGCTATTCACTTCCTGCTCCTCTTCATCCATAGAATCTTCATTGTTAGTATGGAAGGGAAGAAAAGAATTATTGATGAGTTGTCCTCCCTCTTCCAGGATAGGACTTAATATCCAGGGAGATGTGACTCAGAAAGAAGCGATAGTTATTTTACATTAATATAAACTCCATTAAGTTGATTTTTACGGTAAAGTATATTGATTACATAAATAATAGAAAATTAGATCGCATTTATAATTCATTTAAAATGATATGGATGGAAAATTTTTCGAATAACGAAGGCTTAATAAATCATTTGTGCCAGTAACACTCATCATTTATGCACAGTTTTACAGGATATTTAAAATGATTTGCGACAGAATATAGTCTTATATTGCTTGACCTTTTATCTACTCCACTCCTCTAATTTGTTAATAGAAAAATTTTCCCGAGATCAAACGAAAGAAGATTAAACATCGAGAATTTATCGATTGAAAACATTTTGTAGTTTGATGTACAGAACAGTATATAAAGTTATGTAATATAATAAAAAAAAATGCCCTAAACTTATTTAGTAGCTTCATAATTCAATTTTAAAGTCGATTACATATTTAAATTTCTTTTAAATTAACAAAATTATAGATTGTATTATATAAAATGCAGTAAAACATTAATTTGGATAGGGTTTTATCAGAGCAAATCTTAAAATTAACAATAATTGAACTAAAATCACCAATTTTAATTATTTGTAGCATGTTCATAATTTTTGTAATTTTATTCAGTTTGTTCAGATTTTTCACTAAATTAATTTCAAATTTAGTTTACATTAATATATTTTATTTTCATAAACCTCTATTTGTTCATGCTTGAAACAATGTTTATATATTGATTAAAATAACTAAACTAGATGTAGATCATAAAAATTATTAATATAAAATTCGTAATATTTATTTATTAGTCAAGATTGCACTGGGACTGTTTCGCTTCATTAATCCGGAATATCACTAATCCGGACGACCAATTACTCTATCTACAATTAGTAAAATTTTACTATTATTGAACGTTATATAAAAATTCAAACTGTACAAAAATTGTAATTCTTGATAGAAAACGTTTCAAGTATTGAAAATTGTCGATCTTCAGTGATGCCCAGATCATAATTTTATTTGGTATAAGCAATTTATGTATAAAATCGATCTTAGCAAAATTTTTCTTTTAGATAATTCTAAATTTATAATTTCATTAAAATGTTATTAAGGTTTATAAGAATGCTACAGATTTCGATTTTTATATTCTAATAAAACGTATTGAACGTATCTTTCGTAGTTTTGTTTTATATAAATTCATCGTCATTAGGACCGTGGTTCCCAACGTAGGGCGCAATTTTATTTTTAAGAGGGGTAATTCCAGAATAGTTATTAACAGTAAATTTTTTGCATTTATTATGATTCTAGGGGCCTCATATATATGAATATATATTGTGACATACATATTTTTTAAATTAAAATCAGAACGTATATGACAGTCAGCTTGTGAAAATGAGAGGAAGATAAAAGTTTAGATAACCTTTACTCCTTACCTTTCTATTGTCACCAACTGACCGCCGTGTATCTTCTGATTAAGATAAGTCTGGCGATCTTAGAAAAAAGTGAAAAATATTTAGTGTGCACACGCAGTTATTATTATTGAAGAGCCTTGATACATAAAAGTATGTACAGGTACTTATATTATAAATAATTTATAACCATCAAAGTGCATTTCATTTAATAAATTTTTCTCTGTTTGTACTTATATTATAAATAATTTATAACCATCAAAGTGCATTTCATTTAATAAATTTTTCTCACATTTATTTCTTAGTGATTTCTTTCTTAGAACTTCACCTTTCCTTTCATTCTTTTATTTTTCTCCTTCAAGGATGCCATGTTCTTCGGAAGCTTGTTTAGACCAAGTTAATGACCTTTTAGGCTTTCTCCACGTGAAAGGAGTTCACTTATTGAATAATAAAAATTATATAACACTGGGAGGCATTAGGATTTTAGAGATACTTAGGTGGAGCATGGCCAAAAAACAGGTTGGGAACCATTGCATTAGGCGAACTTTTCAAGTACTTCAACATGAGAACTAAAGCCTAGATATGCTGTATCTGTTACACACTTTTACTTTTTAAAATGATCGTTTATATGCAAAAGCAACCATATTTTCAATGATTTGAAGTATATAACTGCGTAAAATTTAATAAATAGATAACAAAAACATAAATTAGATAATTTAAAAGAGAAGCACTATACGTGGTATGTACTACAAAATTTACAACGATAATTCGAATTTATAATACAGAAGAACATAGGATAATTGTTTCACTGATTATTTTCAATATTACTGGATATAATGCTTCTAAGCAAAATAGCAGTTAGGATATATTTTTTTCTAATTTTTCAATTAGATCTATGCAAAGAACAATCATAACGCTTAAACGTATTTAGCTTCTGCATCTGCTGTTCCGCAAGTTACTCTGTTAATGCTGAGTAAGTCTATATGTAAATGCCTGATGAAATTTTGCTAGATAAGCTTAACTAGTAATCGCTAAGATTTACCTTAAATGTTTTAAAAAGTTTTTAAATAATTTTACAAATTTAAATTGCTAATACTAAAGGAAAAATATTATCAATTAAAAGATTTTTTGAGATAAATAGTTCCAAAACCAGTAGATAAATTTTTTGATCACATATTATCAAATCATTTTGATTCCACTCCAAGTACTGATCAAGAAAAAAATTTAATAACACATAGTACAGGTAAACTGTTTACAGATGTATCATTTGTTATTAAATTTTTTCTTGCTCAGCATGTTTTATTGAACATAAACATATATTTTGGAATGAGCAACCAATATTCGGTCTCGTTCTGATAGTTCATGAGTATTTTATATAAATCACTAGATGATTTATTTTTCTTTTTCATGGAATTGATTTTAAGATGTTTTACTACAGCTATCTTTCGACAGCAATGTTACAAGTAAAGCAAGATACATTTTTATTCATTCGAAATACGCCTTTCTAGTTACACTACCTATAATATATTATATATGTCTCATTTAAATTGTAGAATTTAAATTGGCAAAGTTCGTTATATAACTAGAAAATTAAATTTTATGATATTTTAATGAGCCTAGTTTATGCATGAACTATAAAAGAACAAGAATATAACGGTTATAAAACGAAAGGTAACGTGATAAACATCGATATTGTTTCATATGAAACCAAATTAAGCAATAATAATTTAATAGAATAATCAATTTTGTATTCTTTTTCTCTTATTGATTTTAATTTAATATTCTGCATTTAAATTTATGCAAGAAAAAAAGCATTCTAAACGTGATTTAATTTTGATTCCACACATTAAATTCTTCATTTGATAACTATAATGTAAAACTCTGATAAATTATATTTAATTTTTGCCAGTTACATTAGGAGCTAGTTGTGAAACAGAAGCGACAAATATTTATCATAACGTAATATCCAAAATCCATGGCTAATAGTTGCTTGTTAGGCAGCAGTCATGTTATCTGATTCCTATAACAACAACCAGGTAGGTATTCCAAATAAGGACAATGCTCTTTTTCGGTTCTATTTCCTTCTTAAGCTTTCCATTGTTAACCATTTAGTGATTTTTTCATTCATTTGTTAATTTTTGCTCTATCAGTATGATTTATATATATTATAAATGAATAAACGATTAACTATTATCATCGAAATCGATCGAATACTATAGAAAACCGATTTTTTTTTTCATCCACGAACATAGGAAAACTATCGGAGTATCTAAAATTGTAATCTCAAATTTCTTACATAATTGGAAAATAACGTGTTGTCCATCTAAGTTAGTAATAATTAATCGATTTGCGAATTCGATTTACGTTAACTATTATTTAAAAAAATTATTAAATAAGAAAGTTAATCATAAGTTATTTACATCGATATGAATGCCGTAAAATAATTTAATATTATAAATATTATAAGCATTGAAAAATTAAATCGTTTATAACTATAAACAAAAAAATTAATTTTATTTTGTTCGGATTATTGTATTATGCTATGGATTAGTTGTTATTGATCTAAATCGTAGAAATTTTCTTTGATTTATTTGAATCGAATAGTTTTGGAAATATTTTATAAATATATAAATTAATCTCTCGGGATACAGTTGAAGATCCAGAGTTAAATGAAATCTCAGTTTACTGAAATATTTTGATAAAATTTTCTTCATATTAAAAACGATTAACATTAATCAAAACTATTCTATTTTCTATAGAGTAAAATGTAGTGCAGTACGTGTTTTTTCCTATTTATTTCTTTTTTCTTTCAGTACTCTAATTAAGGTTTTGATTTTTTTCGTTTCGAGTGTAATAGTTTTTATCATAATGAAAAAAAAATATATATATATATACAGGCCTATATAAAAATTGTTCTATTTTATTTAATTTAGATTATCATATAGACTATATTCAGGGGAAACAGAGGATATGAATATAAAATTCAGTATGAAAATACTGAAATAAAACTTAATAAATCATTTTTGACTTATCTTTTTATAATAATATTGTTTGCTAAAATATATATTTTTTGTACTTTAACATATTGATCTTGCTTTAAATAATAATATTTTGACTTCAATATCCACATCTTATATAAAAACGTTTTAAAAAATTTTTGTTACGAAGGAGAATCCTTATCTAGCTATAACATTACTATATAAAGTAGAGGAGCTTAATGATTTATGCACTCAAACAGATAAAAAGTAGACTCGAACTTTTTGTTTTCGGTTCGGTAATCGTTTCATCTGAATATATAGTTTAAACATTATTTAAAAAAAAGAAGAAAAAGATCACTCAAACAAATAAAACATTGCGGAAAACAATTCTACTACAGTATTTGCGATAAGATGTATATATTTTATTGAAGTAATTATGAAAGCTTTTTTTTTCTGTCTACATTTAAGAATCAATTTATTCAGAATAATTATTTAAAGTAACGTTTCTATCAGAATAATAATAATAATAAATCTTAAACACCAAATGCTAAAAAAATGAATAATTTTTCACGTTTCTCATTTCTAAAATAAATAAGGAAAAATTCATTAAAATATTCTTTCAATAAAAGCCTTGTTGAGAAATGTGGATTTTTTTTTAAATAAATAAACACTATTCAAAAACGAATAGAGTAATTTAAATATTTTGAGCAAGGATGATCTAATGTTATGAAAAAATAGAATAATTTTATCAAAAGTTATAATAATGGATATTAAAAAAAGTATTCGTAGAAAGAATCGAGCGGTTTATTAATATAATAAATATACGAAACAATATTCTAGTAGATTAATTATAAATGAAACCATTTAATTTATCTAAACATAGATGGATTGATAATCAGCATATTAATATGAACATTACAAGTTGAACATTAAGTTTTATCTCAATTAAGGATATATTGTATATATATATAATACGATGTTTTAATGCAAGAATTCTGCGTGTATTTAATGCTAATTCGGTTACTTTGGGAACATTTCTCATCGAACAGCGGAGATAAATGCAGACAATTGAACAGATAAGAGAAAATGTCTTCAATAAATAAGGCAAAATTACAGCATGTTGCGTTACAATAAATCAGAAATGATTTTTGATCTTTGCAAGTTTTACTTCCGAACGATTTGAATATTAGAATATGGAAGTGAACTTAATATACTGTGGTAAATTGAAAAAGGGGGAACCGACATATTAATGTTACATTTTATTTAATAGAGGAATTGTGCCGCATACGGGGATCCTGAAATAAAACAAAACGTTGTTGATTAGCCAGGTCTGGCTTTTCTCTCGGGGAACTCAACTAAATTACAGCACAATATTAGATTCTGTTCTGAACAATCCTTCCTACTCCACAGATTTTTTTCGCTTTGTATCGTCGAGATAATTACAAAATATCGCGATTTTTCCGAATGTACAAACGCCAAAATTTACTTTTATTCATATTTGGAATTACAATCTCAAGGAGGAAAGCGCTGGAAAATTTTTAAAATATTTAACTTGATTGTAATCGAATATGTTAAAATTCTCATTTTATATACCTTTTTTTATTTCTTCGCATTTTTTATACTCGAAAAATGAAAAGAATCGTCAAGCTACTCACTTTGGAACTTATTTATTTCACTTAAAAAACGATCAAAAAAAGATCTGAAGTGACGTCGCTAAACGAAAGTGTAAAGTGCAATTAGCACATTTAATAGGATTAGAACCAATTACAATAAAGGAAAGTTGAAAAATCGAATTTATCTACAAGAGCAACGTAATTATCTCCGATTATTTGACATTTTTTTCTTAACCCGTTAGAACCGACACTTTTTATATCTTTAAATCATAAGATAAGAATGATTTATTCATACGTTGTCCAGATTAACTATTGATGTCGAACATCGACACACTTTTGTCGATGCCATTGACTCGTTTTTTTATGGCAAAAAATATTGACAGACTTCTAATGCTTATAAAAAAAGAAAAACGCACTCGCCGCTGTCACGTGTTAATTTTTATTAATACGAAACGTTTGAGTTCTATAATCGCCGCTTATCCCTACCACCAAAGTATCGTTGGAGGGACTTATGAATAAAATAAAATTAACACTGCGTGTATAGATTTTTACAGTAATATATATTTTATATGCACTAAATAAATATAACGTTGGAGGGACTTATGAATAAAATAAAATAAACACTGCGTGTATAGATTTTTACAGTAATATATATTTTATATGCACTAAATAAATATAAATAGGTATGTTTACAAGGCAGAATTAGTTATTTGTTTCTCAGTTTAGGCTACATTGTAGTCTGGAATTCGCTTCATATCACCGTCGTGTAAATAAAATGTCTAATAAGAATATCCAAAACGTTGATTTTTTATTAAGTTATTAATCAAATTATTTTCAGTTATCGACAAATTATATAAAAATACGATTATTTTATTATTTTAATTAAAACAGTAAATTTTTTATGTAACTTATACGTAATTCAGTTTAATGTTTCCGATCTAAAATTTGAAATTTCAAATTGCGTTACGTCATCATCGAAAAATGATGTCGTAATCATTTGTGTTATACGCCATAAAAGATATCATTATAATTTTTTTATTAATTAACGGACATTAATTCAGAATAAAATGGAATAATAAAGGAGAATTATGAGTTAGGAATTCTTTCCTTATTCCCCTACTGACAAACAAATCTCTTAACCTTTAAAAAAAGAATGAATGACGTCATCGAAAGTCCCAGCTGTTTCCATGACAACCGGAAAACGTACAAAGTACAATACTGTGATCGATTTTGAAGAATTTCCTATAAAAATACTATTTAAGTTTATTAATTAATTTCAACTCTCAAATACATATTCAATACTGCTAGAAGTTGAATATATATATTTATATTTTTCATAACAACCGATAAAAATATTTAGTGGTAAAGAGAGACATCCGACCGTCTCTTGGATAGTGTCCAGTATGGAAAAATGGTGTGGAAATGTGCCAAATATGTCTAAAAATTGTATCCAATTATTAAATTTCTTATTTAATTGATCAAAAATGCGCATATGATTAATGATTTCGTTACTAGATGGCAGCATTTAAATATTCGGATAACAGAAGAGATGGCAACATTGAACAAAAATGTAATTAATTTCAGATTACTGTGTGGAAGAGGAGGAAAATTTTTAATAACTTTTAATATACAGTTTTAATTTTGCAGTTAACTCGTTACAATTAATAACTGAACGAATTTCTACTTTAAAGTTAATTATTTTTTAAGAACATTTTTAAAGTAAAATTATTCGAGCGTACTAACGTTTTTTTCGGCCATTAATGACTTCGGGAACGAGTAATTTAGTTCAATATTCACAAATATATGTTTATATATGAAGATATTCTTAACCGATCTATTATTTGTCTAGTTAATATTTTTATTCGCATTATACAATGTCGGCATTTGGCCTACATTTGCAGCAGTTTGATGTAATCTTCCATTATTTACCAGACTTTATTCATTTTTATCGTTTGTGCGATGTTATCTTGTATCTTCTATTGCCTTTTGCTATTTTTATCTGTGTTGTCGTGTTCTCTTTACCTTTCGATCTATCAGATATTTTTCTTTTCCTTTCAGTTCTATTATGGAAGAATTATTCAGGATTCGTTTCTTACGCGTCACGAAGTACTGAGGAACAGTAATGAACTAAACATTAATTTTATTCTCTATTTAAATATATATAATTTAAAACGAATTATAAATATTAAGAAAGATTCTTAGGAATTATTTAATGACGTTGTCAGTCGATCTAATCGTAAAATCGAATCTTGAAAAAATAGAGATTTTTTTATGATATAAATCAATTAATGATCGAGTGGTGCAGAGATAAATGGCACAGTTATAATTTTACTAATTATATTTTATGTATTTGCCATTTTAACGCAAAAAATGTAATTTCTCTGTTAAATGTTCTAAAATTAAAATCAGAACGTATATGACAGTCAGCTGGTGAAAATGAGAGGAAGGTAAAAGTTTAGATAACCTTTACTCCTTACCTTTCCATTGTCACCAACTGACCGCCGTGTATCTTCTGATTAAGATAAGTCTGGCGATCTTAGAAAAAAGTGAAAAATATTTAGTGTGCACACGCAGTTATTATTATAGAGCCTTGATACATAAATGTATGTACTTATATTATAAATAATTTATAACCATCAAAGTACATTTCACTTTATAAATTTTTCTCACATTTAGTGGTTTCTTTCTTAGTACTTCAATTGTTCTTTCGTTCTTTTATTTTTCTCTTTCATGGATGCCTCACTCTTTGGAAGCTTATTTAAACCAAGTTAATGGCCTTTTAGGCTTTCTCCACGTGAATAAGAGTTCACTTTTTGAATAATAAAAATTATATGTCACAGGGAGAATCAGGATTTTAGAGATGCTTAGGTAGGGCATGGCCAAAAAAAGGTTGGGAACTAATGAAGATGACATAAATCCTAGATATGCTGTACATCTATATTTTCTCTTGATATAAGAATCAAAAATTAAGTAATCATTATTTTATTAGACAAAATTTCCTTTTAATCGTTTAATTCAAACTGCTTAAAGTTTATACAATTTTGAATTAACGAGTACGGACGATAGATGAATAAATACGTTCAGGATAATTATTTCATGTATACCATATATTTAGTCAATTTAATTGCTAAATAAATTTAATACTTTTAGTGCCACCGAAGATTCAGGATAGAATATCAGAAAAAACTTTAAATGAAGGTCAGAGATATAATGTTTTGTGTAGTGTCAGCGAAGGAAATCTTCCTTTAACTTTTCAATGGTCCAAAAATGGTAAAACGTTGCAAGAATCGTCAAATCTAATTATTCGTCAACAGGATGATTATTCATCTACTTTGACTTTAGCAATAGTGAAAGGAGAAGATAGTGGCAATTACACATGTTTGGTCTCTAACAGAGTTGGATCTGATAGCCTTATAAGCAAACTGCAAGTTTTAGGTAAAATTTATAATTTTTATTGTTTATGACGCTATTTAATAAATATTTATTCCATTTTCTTGATTTAATTTTTCCAGTTTCTCCTTCTTGGATTCGTCAGCCATATGATGTTTCCGTGATGGCTGGAAAGAAATTAATTCTTCATTGCGAAGCTACTGGATATCCCTTACCTGTAGCGAAATGGAGGAGGACTAAAGGTTTATAATTTTTAACGGATTTATTCCTTGTTATATTCATTAAATATAAAATAATATATCTGAGTAGCGTGTTTAAAATAACAGTTTAAGATAGAAATACATTTTTCGTTCTTAATTGGACATTTGGCAATGTATATCTTTGTTGTTCCTTTTCATAAATGCGAAATATACACGTAGGATCTTCGCCTTTAAAACATACAGTATTGTACTTGTTACAGACGCATTTAAACGATACACTTTAACGTATTTCCTGTGTGATTTGCGACTTAATTCACACTAATTTAATTGAAGAAAAAATACCTGATATTAAACAGAAAATTCAAGAGATAGTTA
>AYEL01077533.1:0-17712 GCA_000484575.1 Olivierus martensii
AAAAATAATGTACAGTGATTGTAAAAAATGTTATATATCCTCTCTCTCTCTATATATATATATATAATTAATTGTTTCTTTTATAGAATTAATTTTTTTCTTTTAAATATCAGGATTCAATTTTCATTCCAGATAAAATCACGTTGTCATTTATATATTATGGTTTTCCATCAAATTATTAAGTCCTGTAGCGTGAAACTGTCACGAGATATTCTGGTCGACATTTCCTACAACTTCCTCTCTGCTGAAAGTAATGAAAATGGGAACAAATGATGAAATATTAAACTGCATGAAATCACGTAACGTTAAGTCATTGAAGAGTTTCGAAGTATTAATAGAACATTATTGGAGTTAGACAATCCTCGGCTCTGGAAAATAGCTCGATCTAAACGAAATAAAAACTTTATATTAAAAAAAAATCTATTCTGTGTTGTGAAGATTTTTGTCTGTCTTTCTTATTAATCATCGCTAATTTAGGAGCAGGAATTTTTTTTTAATATTTGATCTAATTTTGTAATATCGAGTTTTATGCATTCTAGATTATTTTATAACGATGAAGCTTTTATTAAATCAATTATTGTTTGCTAATATTAAATTGAATGGGTTATTTACTGTGTAAACATCTCAAAAAGAATAAATTCCTTCTGTAAGAGGAAATATTTGCGAAATGGTGTTTACATTACGAGCGATTTCTTTACATCATTAAAATTCCAGAATGGCCTATTTTATATATAACAAAGATTCTAGTTCGCGGATAATCGATAAATCTGTCAATAAAGTTGACTAAAATAGACTTTTATTGCAATAAAAACTACATATAATTTGCTTAACAATTTTTTTAATAATAATCATTTTTTAAATTGCCAAACAAAACAAATGCTAAATAAAATATCACTGGAACAAATTTAAAAAAAATAATAATAAACGAGAGAATGCCCTCAATATTTTTGGAATAATTTTTAACTACGTCTAATGAAAAAATATTGCATATATATTAAGAAAACTATAAATATATTAAATAAGAATTTTAAACTACCAGAAAAATCTTAACGTTTGCTTTGCTCATGTAAACAGTTTTTGCTCAAGTTTGAAAACTCGGAACGTCAAGAATGTTCACTAATATATTAATTATATATCTGTTAAATATGATACACTAACTAATTATTTTATATTTTGTAAACAAATTATGCAAATTTCAAACAAAATTCTATTAAATTGCTTTAATTAATACGACAAACGAATTGTAGAAATCGTCGGATGCATTATAATGAATGTTGAAATCAGAGAAGGAATTGTGAACAGTAAATTTAATTTCTAGTATACGAAAAAAGGAAAATAACTAAATTTAAATACATAAAAACGTCATAAACATTTTTAAAGTGTTTTTATAATAAAAATCTCTCTTGAAAATATTCGAGAAATTCGGATGATATGATTGTAGTTTATCACTTAAACTCTAGTCTAGTAATATTACTTTAAAAGAGGAAACTGTTCAATTCATTGATCTAATATTAAGTCTTGACAGAATTGAAGAAATACAATATACAATATATTGCATTTCTTCATATATTTACTATATATATCGGCCTATAATAATATATTTATTCAAAACATCAAAGTTCAATCGATATTTACGGAAGAGCTGTTTAAAATATGTTTATCATATAGTGGAAGGAAGAAAACATTTATATGTAATAAAAAGTTTCAAAATTTTTCTATCTACGATTTCATTTTGGAATAATAATCGGAAGATATTGTTGATTATAGTTAATATTTTGTTGTCGTTGTATAACAGTCATAAAAATAAAAATATGAGAAAAAATTCTTATTAATATTTTCCAATTCAATAATTTTTTATTCATTTTTTATATTTAAATCGATTAATCTCTTTTTTTTGATTTTTTAAAATATTAAAAGATTAATGAATTTTATTTACATAATTTTTCATTTATTACACGTATAGATAATATTTTTATTTGAAAAATTGTTTTAGATATCAATATTAATTTTGATTTTGATTTATTTCATTATTTTGCTTTATATTGTCGAAACAATAAAATATTAAAGTAAGAAAACTCGGGATTATGAGAAAAATTAATTATTAACGAATGATGAAAAAAGCCAAATTTATATACAAAAAAAGAAAAAAAAAAGATGAATTCATTATTCCATCATGTTTTTCTGTATATAAATTTGGCTTTCGTTTAAAAAGTTTATCAAAATTGAACGATCTCGGACATTTAATTAAAATTCTGCAGAGAATATTTCGATATTCATAAAATTAATAAATTCATGGGCTCCTTCAGCTTCTCTGAAAAAATTATTTATGTGAGTTTTAAACAAATGAGAAATTCAAATCCAAGTGAAGATAATTGGCACGTGATTAAGAGGTCTCACTCCCTTTCATTTATGATTTTTTTGAAGTCGTTTTCTCCAAGAATCAATAAAATTATTAATATTTGATACATAACGTCCATATTTTTAGATTATAAAAGCGTAACTGGTAGTCATAATAAGCTATTGAAGTAAAACAGCATTAGATTAATTCTATTTTTTTCCAATAACGTATTATGACTACCGGCGATTCTCTATGTTATTTATTTCCATTATTATTTAGCTAGCATACCAATTAATGTATAATTCTTTGATCTAAATATGATTTATGTTTGTAACAATCAAGCTATTTATGTGTTTTATGATTTATATTACTTGTAATAATTTTATCAAGATAAAATTTTTTTACCTATATAAATTTGAGTAATAATTTGATGTAATATATAATTTATTTATAGAACCGATAAATATTTATCACACTGTCTGTCAGCATAATAATAAATATATTTTATTTATTAAAAAAAGATATATAATAATGTTTATTCGAATAGAATTTAAATAAAATTTTTCATTTAACTTATTAAATTTTAAATTAAATTACGAACAACTAAATTTCTCTAGAGAAAGATTAATTTGTTAATTTAAATAGAGATCTAATTTAGAAAATATGTCATGTATGTAAGACAAATGATATTGTGCATATAATTAGTATACTTTCCACAGTTACTATTGTGTTATTATTTTGTCTATTTTTAATAAATTTAAATTATAAAGATTATTTGATTCTTGTGAAATTTCACAAGTGTATGCGCTAAGTATTCGGCAAAATTTAGTTTACATTCGTACACGTGTTCTATTAAAAGCAACGTAAACATTACTTAATGCTAGAATAAGAGGTATGTTGTCTGCAAATATTTATCGTTCGTCAACTTTTCTCACTTTCTAAACATTATTCATGGAATCAGAATGTAGAAATGTGTATTCTGATTTTAAAGTTTGGTAACTGTGAATCAGGGGAGTATTATATTCTGGGAATGGCATTAAAAAAGCGCATAAAACGTGCTGCAAGGTAATCTCCACACGCTCGATAATCTGAAACGTGTGGAATAATAATCCATTAAATAACGAGATATTCCACATGCTAAGAAAAGTAACAATAATATCTAAAAGAATGCAGTTAAATAGTTTATTTTGTTATTTTTACTTTAACTTCGATGGCATCTGAAAATTCATCATCCTAAAAATATTTCCCTCAGTTTTTATGCTGGAAAAGTTAATTTTTCTCCTCAATATTCAAAACATTCATGCGTCTCTAGTTAAAACATTTGATAGAATTTCTAACATTAACATAAATCAAATTCTTTAGTCAGTCATTTATTTTAAAGTCATATAAAATGAAAATAATATCAGTATTTATTTATTTCGTTATAAAACGCTTTATAGGTAAAATTAATGTTTATATCAATTTTTTATGGAACAATCAATAGTAAGTTGCCTTACGCCGGCATAAAAAATAGAAAAAATAAAGTAAAATATATTAAAACAAAATATTATTTTGTAGTTAAAATTACATAAAAATTAATAATGTTATTGGGTTATTAGAATTTGTCTGAAACTTTTACAAATGTTTCAAAACAAATTGCACAAATAAAACGATAATAAAGTTAATGGAAATTTATTTTAGTTTAAACTTTTAATATGATTTTCTAAAAAACAACATTAGTGCCAATTGTTTTTCTCGGAATATTTTAAAAGAATTGTGAATATATATCATGTTGCAATTAATTCTGCAACAAGTCTTGCAAAAACATTAAGAATAATTGAAACGTGTATGCGAGCTAAGGGAATAAATACATATTTAAAATGAAGCTAAGCACTTTACTTTTTTAGATTATAGGCAGTTTATAAACTGGAAAGTTTCTACCATACTTAAGTTATTAAAAGGAGCTTACGAAACTTTATGCAAATTTTGTATTCCAAGAGTCTATAAATGCAACCCTGGAGAAATGATTCTTATTGTTTACTTTACTTCTACTTGCTCAGCTATGACAATAGGAAAAGCTGCTAACACTTTACGCAAACCAATAGTACGTCAAATACAAATATTTTAAAAATCAAGTTTACTTTCACTTTATAAGATGATTTGAATATTTTATTTTATGAATTAATAAATAACTTTAAAAACAACGAGCTTTGAATTTAATAACTTTTTAGCTCAATATTATTACATGCCAATAGTTCTTGATAAGGTTGATATCTATTACCAACCTGAAATGAAAGATTTTATTGTGATTATCTAGTAATAGTTACCTAGTAAATGGCACTTAATGGTTAAAACTGAAATTTTGATATAAATTTATCATGTTTATGAAGTAGTTTGGAAACAAATGCTTCAGTCAAGTTATATCTTGAGAAAAATTATTTTACAGTCATTTCTGTTCACCACATTTTTCTTTTAAAATATTATTCTGTGTGAAACATTATAATTTTTAAATATCTCATCATGCACATACTGTATGTGTATCTTGTTAAATGTTGAAATAAAGTGTACAATACGTTATTATAACATACAATAATAGAATTATTAAAAATTTTATGCGTAATTTTTATATGATTTAATATAAATAATGTTTATTGTAAAATTTATCTTATAACAACTTCATTTTAATTTAAATTATAAGTTTAAATTATTTGTTGTATTCATTTACATGCTAATTTTCTAAATTAATGCCATAAACAGTGCGCAACCACTTATAATACCAACTATGCAGTTAGTTTTACTTTTTAATATAATCTATTATATGTATCCATAATATGATTTTGTGAAAATAAAATATCATAATTAAAAATAATTATAATATGAATTATAAATTGAATTTATGCAAATTAAATTTGTAACTTATATTGATATTATTAATAATTCGAAACATAATATTGCCATTCGAATTATGAATAATGTAAGTTACAAATTTAATTCGCAATGTT
This sequence comes from Olivierus martensii, assembly GCA_000484575.1. NCBI lineage: Eukaryota > Metazoa > Arthropoda > Arachnida > Scorpiones > Buthidae > Olivierus > Olivierus martensii. The sequence continues at coordinate 5,320 of AYEL01077533.1, forward strand.
ACTATTGTCTTTTTAAGATGACATTAGTGGAATGACACAATATATATTCAGTCAAACCCCGATAAAACGCCACCATTCGTTCCGCGAGATTTTGGCGGCTAATCGGAGTTGGCGATTTATCGAAAACACGTGTAGTATAGAAATGAAAATGAACTCCGAATTTATTAAATTTAATAAAATACTGTACAAAAGTACTATATTTATTAAATTTAATATATTTAGCATCCAAACTTAACATTTCTAAAAATTATATACTGTACTTTACAGTATAGTATACGTATCGTATATGTACAGTATTATATAGAAAACATGTCCGTTTGGTGTTCTGATCCTCTATTTTGAGTTCTCTGTAAAGCACAATGTACACAGCTTACTATACAGTATCCTTATTTGCTCGGTATGCAATAAACGATGGAAACGATCTGGTTCTTACGATCTTAAATTTTCTACAACTTAGGTATAAACCAAGATTAAAGAGATACATGATTAATCGTTAACTCCATCTCTCCACCCGCTGGTTACAAATGAATCCGGAGCACTTTTAATACTATATATAGGTATCAGTATATAGTATCGTTACTCCATATTGTATATACAGTACTGATGAACTTCGGGATGTAAGTCACCTTACATGCCCCTGGCGGATTAATGAGGACGAATACAATACCAAAAGGAATATTTGTTCAGACATTTTTATTGGCGGATGGCGGATGATGTCTTATCGGGGTTTGCCTATTCCATTAACATAGGGAAGATCCGTTCCGCCAAATTTCTTGGCAGTTAGCGAGGGTGACGGCTTATCAGGGGGCAGCTTATCGTGGTTTGACTGTAATTTTACATAAACACCAGCATGAAATACAAGATTTTATTGTCATTCCATGTTTCTCTTCAATACATAAACTTATTTAATTTTAAATTTTTCAATTTCGTGAACAGTATTCAGAGATCACCTTGTAATTTTTTTAGAACAATTATTTGTTAAAATTTAAAGAAAAAATATTGTCTGTTGGCCATATGGCCACTTGGATTTAATTAATTTAGTTAAGCTGCCAAGGCGGCCAAATGGCAGCGTGATAACGCGTTGGCGTGCCACGCAGGAAGATCCGGATTTGCGTTCTGTGTCTGCATCCCACGATAAGTTTTTTGGAAGTTGGGCCCGGCTAGGCAGTTCCCGTCCTTTACCATCCGGCCCCTCCACGAGTGTGGATGAATTTTTGGTTGGAACTAGCCTGCCCCTTAGTAATCTTACTGAGTGGAAAGGGGCCTAAAAAAGCTAAGCCGCAATATCACAGATAAGATATAATATATATTTGGTGATGGCCACTTTTAGAGCTCACACTAGATTGGTCAACATCCATGGTGGAATCAATAGAAGATTGAAGGATTGGGTTAAAAATCAGTCTCGATTCCCTCATAAAAACTGAAAATGTAGAACTGGAATTGAACCTAATCCACCAAGGTTTGGTGATGGCCACTTTTAGAGCTCACACTAGATTGGTCAATATCCATGGTGGAATCAATAGAAGATTGAAGGATTGGGTTAAAAATCAGCCTCGATTCCCTCATAAAAACTGAAAATGTAGAACTGGAATTGAACCTAATCCACCAAGGTAATAAGCGATTGTTTTACCACTGGCCATCTGGCTAACACCGCATGTGCTACATTTTCGATCTGGTTCTGGTTCCATGCTTCCAAATTTTTAAGAAGAGATCCAAACTCGATGTTAAACTTTATTCTTCATCTGATAACCAATTCCATCAAAGGTATGGGTAGAAGGGTAAAATTATAACAAAGATATGGGGTTTGAAAAAACTGAAGGAGTCTGGGCACTCAGATCCAGACATCTTCACTTTTTTATTTCTTTTAGAAGTAAAAAATTGAAATACAGCATGCTTCCACCACAGCTGATCTTGCCAAATACTTGATATTCAGATATTGGTAGTTTTAGTGTGTTGTTCTTTAAACACTGTTTCAGGGCGGCCAGATGGCCGCGCGGTAACGCGTTACGTGCTATACAGGATTCCGGTCTGAAGATCTCGTCCTTCACTATCTGACTCCCTCCACGGGCGTGGGTGCAACTCGTGGTTGGAACTAGCTCCACCCCTTAATAATCTCACTAATTGAAAAGGGTGTTAAAAAGCAGCAAAAAGAAAAAAACCACTGTTTCGGAACATATGATAGGTTCCGAAGTGACTGCTGCCAAAAATATTCTTTATGTGATTCTACAGCTTAACTAAAGTTAACATAGCCTATACCTATTATCTATAATTACAGATCAAAGGAAAAAGTTTTAGTGAAAATTAAAAAAATAAAACATTAAAAGCATACAAGTATTTTATATTGTATTTCTATTTTAATTATTATATCAATCTAGCAATTACATCTCTTTTCTATATTCTAAATTAAGGAAAAAAATTAAATATTTTTCCTAGTATATATATTTTTGTCAACAGATGACGGCACTTTCCAATCAATAGTGATTACCAAGTGACGATGCTATAACAATCTGCCACAAACTGCCCACTCCTGCGGAAGGGCTAGTCAGATTGTAGAGGCGGTGATCAACTGGCAAGCCAAACCTCTGAAAGAAATTTCTAATAGATGGGGATGGGACCCGAGAATCAAACACAGGTTTTTAAGCGGAAACCGAAGCCTTTCCATACGGCCAATTTCCTAGTATGTTTAGGAACCGTAACCCTTCTAGAACTCTATGAATCTGCATTTAATTATTGTATTACTGTGAAGGTCCTATTTTGAATCATTCCAAATCGTCAGGTTGACTGCGTAGAAATGCTTCGGCTTTCTTTCCAGAAGTCTAATGATCGAATTCGGATCCCACACTTCAAAATTTATATAAGCAATCCTGGCCCGAACCTTCAACATCTATTCTCTACAGGTTGGTTTTGAAATGGCCCCTTCATTTAATAATTGATAAAATTAAAAAATGGCGCTAAAAATGATTTAAAGAGATTCCAACTATGTTTTGTGTATTTAAGATCTCTGATATGCGGAATATAGTTGATGTGTAAACTCGCATCCCATAAATCCTGATATCAACTTTTCGATGTTATATAAATTTTTTTTTCCCACTGAAATTCTGAAATGGCCCCTTCATTTAATAATTGATAAAATTAAAAAAATGGCGCTAAAAATGATTTAAACAGATTCCAACTATGTTTTGTGTATTTAAGATCTCTGATATGCGGAATATAGTTGATGTGTAAACTCGCATCCCATAAATCCTGATATCAACTTTTCGATGTTATATAAATTTTTTTTTCTCCACTGAAATTTCATACTTTAATGTTAATTTGTGCAAATGAAACATTCAATGGTATATTATATCATTTACTGTATATTTTTGATTGGTTATAATCGAAAATTGTTTATATGGAATTATATAATGATATGCCAACTTTGTTAGATTTTTAAACATTATTCAAATATTAAAGTATATAGCTGGAGTTACATTTATACTCTCAGACCGATCCCGATATTGTATAGTATTTCTCTATTATCAGCGGATGGCTGCATGTTGTACTTCCATCCTAGAAAATCTGAATTCTACATCCCCAAAAGTTTTTCAGGAGGATTTTAAGCCCGGGGCATTGAATTCTATTCTCCAATTTGACCCCATCATGGATGTAATGTCTTGCACAGGAATGTCCCACTGTTTAGTACATTACAGTATCGAAAGCCGTGAAAAATTCCGAGATATGGTAAAATCACACAAGAAAAAAATATTTCTTTATTATAAATATAGGTATTTATAATACAGAAAATCGGTATTTAATATGAGTTTAATTTTTAATATATAAAAAAGTTTACTCATTATTTACCAGTCTGTAAAATATTTAAATTTAATAAATTCGATTCATCTCGCCATGATTATAAAAAATAATTTACTTCTATATTATTATTAAAAACCAATGAAAGCTTAATATATTATGTGGAATCACTTTGTAATTGTCATATAGTAAAATTTAAAAAATAAGTTAAAGCCAATTCTGAGAGAATTTTTTTAAATTTCTTGGAAATTTCGATATTTTTCAAAAATTTTTCATTTTTATAATAAAAAAAAAATTTTACTTAGAAGTTTTTGTACAGACGAAAACACTTCTTATAAAATCCAATAATTAATATTTTTTCTTTCTAACATTAATAGAGAAAAATCTTTGAAACCTAAACTTTAAAATTTGTTTCTAAAAATAAATTTATTTTACTTGTTTATTTTTCCTCACTGAGCTCTAAATCTTTTCTAAAATTTAATAGTTTAGCTTAAAAAATTACTTCACATTCATATTCATAATTTCTACAATTACATATTACTAATTTCTACTTCCATTTTCTATGTTTTCTCTGAAAATAATCATGCTAATAGCAACTCACATAATAAAGTTTACAAAGTTCAGTTGCAGCGTGAATGAATGTAAAGTAATTGATTACCTAACATACCGAATTCGATTCCGGATTCCATAGATCCAAACTTTTTAAATGAATAGATCCGGGCCAAATACTAAACGTGAACCAAGTAAGCATTGTTTTAGGACAGCATAAATTGAAACGCATAGTAAAAAGTTTTATTATAACATTATTATTAAACAAGTCACCTAATGTAATTCTGGGCAAAATTATATTTATTTCTAATAAAAATTAATGAATTATACTGTTTGCAGATTAGAAAAACAGTAATTTTCGAAATCATTTTTGATATAGCAATAATTCTTCTTCTTGGGTAATATGGAGGTTTTAGCTGGTATAACAATAATGTGGAGACGTAGACAGCTAAGTTTCTCTCGACACCATACACACGAGATTTATTCGAAGTAAAATTGTATATTTTGTCTAGAAAATATGAAAAATCAATCGCCCAAATTCATCCTTCAATCATTCACGATTATTAAATACTTAAGAATTAAATAAAATTTTTATTAACAAAGTAAATAATAAATTTCACAAATTTCATTATACATCAACTAACATGCATTAGATTCAGAGTTTCTCAAACTTTTTCATTCTCGACCCCATTTTTCATTACGAGATTTTTGGCAATCCCAGGTATTAAATATGAAGAAAAACATACAACTACATAAATAATTTACACACTTTTAAGATGAACACAATCCGCCAACTCCACTGAAAATACATATGTTGTCATTCGTGCAATTCCAGGTATTAAATATGAAGTAAAACATACAACTACATAAATAATTTACACACTTTTTAAGATGAACACAATCCGCCAACTCCACTGAAAATACATATGTTGTCATTCGTTAAATATTGGGCGTTTGTGAAATTACATATAAACTAAAATTCAAGGTTTGCATTTAATTTTTGCAAACCCCATTTTGGGCCGCGAAGCGAAATGGGTCACGACCCAAGTGAAATCCAGCATTTCGCTTCGCGACCCCAAATAGGGTCGCGACCCATAGTTTGAGTAGCATTTCGCTTTGCGACCTGGGATCACGACCCATAGTTTGAGAAGTGTTTGGGGTCGCGACCCATAGTTTGAGAAGCTCTGCATTAGATGATTGGCTACCACAAGCATCGAATACCATAATACCGCTAAAGAGGACAAGCGAAAGGAATATCGCAGGTTAGCCAATACCCATGATGGATCCTACGATCATCAAATTGGTAAATGGAATTTAACTTGCGATCCCAAAGCCGTCCTGATAATCTAGAAGTGTTAGGCTCGCTTAGTTAGATTAAAAACCGTGACACACTGAACGCGACGCAAAGCGAAGCATAAGAAAGCAACTTCGCGCGGTAACGCGCGTACAATGTGTCTTGGACTAGCTTTTATCGTGCGGCTGCTCGAGTTAACGCGCGTAGCCGCGCGAAAGAAAATGAAAAAGTTGAACTTTGACCAATCAGCACGCGCGAATAATACGGTACGGCAAGACGTGAAGGAAGTGATCAACCAATAGAAACGAATGTTTTATATACTTGGAAAATGGCGAAAGTTCAATCGTGTGGTTGGGATTCAGATATAGAATTTGTTTGAGAAATACAAAAGAAACCTATATCATATGAGATTAAAAGAATACCGAAAATATACGATATCTTCTTTATAATAACAAATCAACCACACTCCGCAAACGACCTCTATCGGCAAATCCACAACACATGGGAAGTAACTCGACTGCAATGTAGACAGGCTGCGGTGCAGTGCAACGCGAAGGATGCAAATTTTCCTGTCATCTTTGCTTCGCTCCGCTTCGCTTTGCTTTCAGTGTGTCACGGCCTTAAGCCGCCATATCCTCATGGGATATTCTGTATCTGGCGGCGGTCACATACAGAGCCCATCACAGACTGGCCAACACCCAAGATGGGATCAACCGGATGGTTGACGGATGATGTTTAACGGGCCGAGCCCGAACCCCTCCTGAAAAACTGGGTGTGGGATCCGGATCCTCCAGGATGATACGCCCCAGCTTTACCAAGCGGCCGACCTGACGGCCGGGGATTTAAAATTCTTGTGTGTGATACAATCAGGGATCTTTGAGTACAATCATAGGTTTTTTTTGTCAACAGATGGCCCCACTTTTCACTCAATATGAGTACTAAGTGGCGAGGCGAAACAAGCCCTTCCACAGTCTGCCCACCCCTTTGGAGGGGTCAGCCGGATTGTGGAGGACGGGGATCGACGGGCGGGACCCGGACCCCATGATAAATATTTTCAAGGGGTGGGACCTGAGATTCGAATCCGGGTCCTCCAGAGTGGAAAGCCGAAGCGTTTCTACACTGCCAATCCGGCTGACTACAATCATAGGTTATACATCCCTAGGTACAGTTGGTTGCAGAAAGATCCGAACATTAGCGGAAACGGTTGGGCTTTCCTACAATATGCAAAAACGGATCGCGTAATTACTCCAGCAGTAGATCGGTGTAAGTATAACGTGGTAGCGATCATGCAGACAGTCGCTTAGCAACGGGGGTAGGAAGGTGAATTGAATGGGTTTTAAATTTATACGACAGGACACTATTTCGTTGATTTTCTTTTACTTTTATGTTTTATAAATACATTAGGTAACATAATAAATATTAATGTAGCAAATTAGGGATATAAAATTACTGGCAATGACTGAATTAGCAAGCAATAATCTGCATACTCAGGTGCACTTTAATAAGCCGATTCAGACAACAAGTTGTTGAAGTCCGAAAAGTTCGGCGGAAAGTATCCAGTAGGCCCTATATCTATAAAATAAAAAATTGTGTTTGAAATGTTATAATGACTCGTTTTTATTTCTATCTGGCCAAATATAGGCTTTGCATGGGTTTCCAAACTTATTTTTCCGCAGAACCTTCAATGAAATTCTCACTAGTCATTGCACTGAGAGTTTTAAACGTTATCAGCATATAAACATTTCATTTCTCTGTCGGTTTTAATTATTCGACGAATTGCGAACAAACAATTAAATTTTGAAAGTTTACATCACTCCAGGGACATATATATTTAGATGACTTATTTATGTTTTATTATTAAATTTATACAAAGTTCGATATAATTTAATCTAGTTTGAAATGAAATTCAATACTATGTTCTTACAAGTTATAAGGAGAATATTCAAAACTAAAATTGTCTTTCAATGTTTTGTAAAAACTGAAAGTGCTGGAAGAATACAGCAAACATCGCATAACAGCACTTAATCATGTCAATTACGTCATTGAAATTTTCGCATCTCTGAAATCTACCCGTCCCCTGTTTCCTCCGCAACGAGAAGAGTCCATTTACTTCTCCGTAACTGTGCCTGGAATTTCCAGACTTTGTAATCCATACTACTTCCTCTTATGCTACCCCTATGAACGATGTTCGGATCTTTCTGCAACCGACTGTACAATACTGTATAGTAAAATAAACAATTTATTTTGATATGTCTTTGAAATTTTCCAATTTATTAGGAACATTTTATCACAATTAAAACTTCTAAAAAGCTCATAGTGAATGGAAAAAATTCTAATTTTCAATTTTATGATAAAAGTTGCGTAAAATTATTTGTAGAGAATATAAAATGTTTGTAACGATATTAAAAAAAAAAATTCATATTTAACATTAATTTAACACAAGAAATTCGTAATAAAAATTCGCAAAATTTTTTAAAGTTCATATACAATATATTGCGCATATATATTTTAAATTCATAACTGTTAAACTGAGCTTTAAAAGGGTGCATTCCAAACCTCAACAGACTAATCAGTGATGAGTAAAAAATCTCAGCAAACCGTTCCAAAATACAACATGTCAATCAGTGTTGAATTCATCAAACGGTTATCACAGTAATCGAAAACGTCATGAGAGTGTTGACACCGGTTTACGCCGTTTATCTAACGTCGCGAAAAAAGTAGTTCCTACTAGATGATAAGATTTTAAAAGTTAGTGTGTTATAAATCATTACCATCGTTGTTGTTTTTTGGCAAATAAATTTTAGTGCTTTCTAATGACGTTAATGAAGTTATAACATTCATTATTGTCTTCTTCACCACCACGATAGCCGCCATCTTATCTCCACACTCAGCAAGTCGTTCCAGATACAAACTGATGTTGAGTTATTTCTGACGTCAAAACAGAATAATCACTGATGACTTACTGTTGAGGTTTGGAACACCCAAACTGTCAAAAATTCTTCAAAATTAAGATTAATATGCATAACTTTCACTTTTGGTATTTCGATTAAAAATATTCCTAACAAATGCTCATTGTACCAAATCGCTTCAGTAATTTTGGATATATAAAAGGATTCTAACATGGTATAAATCATACAAGGTGATTCAGAGGGTTGGGGGAAAAATTGAAGGAGCATATAGAAGAGGCAATTATAGCCTCCTCTATATGCTTCTTCAATTTTTCCCCCAAACTTTTGAATCACCCTGTATAAGCCCTATCATATACTGTACATACACACAATTTACTCTACATCAATTCCCAATCTTTTTTGGCCTACCACCCTCTTTCCGAAAAAAATACTCATCGTCCCCGTTTTCAGAAAAAAACTCATCAATTCCCGTTCTTGAAATCAATAATGTAATGGCTTAGTCTTTAGTGTTATAGTGTTTTTGTATCGACAATTAAAAGAATTGTAACTGAAGGAAGCAAAACAGCAAACGATGATCTGGGAATGGTAAACATGCCAGTTAAATTGTCAACACCTATTGGAGATGCACCTTCCTTGGCTTGGCCTTGCCATAGTAAAGTTCTTATAAGGGCAATTTTAACAGTTCTTTTCGAAACTTAAGCGAATAGTCCTTTTTAAGACTAACACATTTGATAAAGATTAGCAAAACGTATAATAAAAACATCAAAAAATTAAAGAAATAAAACATAAATTTTTAAAATTTTCAAATTATTATTAATTTTAGCATTTATAAAGTAAATATTGAAATATTTTAATCTGATTATTGTTTTTAAATCAAACATCAAATCGAAAATGATGATAAATTCTCTATATATAATCCGTTTTACATCGTATCGCTTATACTTAATTCTAGCTGCAAAGATTGGTCGATCATCGTATTTGGCCTTGAAAGGCTCTTTAGTTGAAAGGACTATAGTCAAAAAGGTATTAGGAACAAAGCTGTAATGTATCAATACCTACTTTTAATACTGACAATACTACTTTTAATACTTAAGTAAGATCGCTGATACATCTTACTTAAAAGACTTACTTAAAAGACATTTAGAACTATTTGTTGAAACATGCGTCAATAATTTTTAGTATTAGGCCGAACTCGCACGGATCACAACAGAACTACGTCACAACCACAATATGGTGGTAATCGTGTGGTTGGGTTATGGCTGAAATCGCCACTCGCGAACCACTTATATGCGCAGTCGGTAAGGGACTGCGCGTATATATGCGCAATTCGTTACCGATTGCTGATTGAAAGGAAGCGCTGTCAGCGGATAGTGGTCGGTATGTCGCACTGTGAGAGTTGCACTCAACCACTGACGACTACAATTTTGCGGATGATATCGACCACAAGCTGCGACAGCCGTTGAAACCGACTTCAGTTTAGTGGTCGGAGTTAGATTAATAATATAATTATTAATCTAACTCAGACGTGTTTCTATATTAATATAATTATAATTCATGACCGTCCACAAGCAACCACAGTTTTGTGGTTGTGGCGTGGTTCTGTTGTGGTCCGTGTGAGTTCAGCCTTAATCAAAATTTTCAGCACATTCTTGAGAGTATTGCCCAGGGGCAGTGGCGCCGAGACGGCGGGGAAGAGGGAACAAATTCCCCGAGCCCGTAGAAGATTGAAGGGGCTGGGCCGCTTCCTAACAATAAGAATTTATTATATACAGGGTGGCGCACGAAATGTCATACCATTTGTTTTGTTCATTACACATGTATTTATCATCAAAATATTACAAAATTGGTGCAGAATTAATTGTATGAGCATGGAAATTTAGTTCAATGTAGTATGTGTTCAATGTGATCACCATTTTGTTTCGCAACCTCTTGCAAGCGAACCTTTACATTTGTCACAACCTTCCTGCAAAAGTATACCGAAATTAGACGGCACAACTGCATGATGAGAGCCTTCAGTTGAGCCGCACTTGCAGGCTTCCTTGCGAAGACATTATCTTTCAAGTAACCCCACAAGAAGAAATCACATGGATTGATGTCAGGGCTATGCGGGGGCCACTGTCTCCCATCTTGGTGACGCTCAGGAAACCGATGTGACATTACCCGCCTATCAAACATGTCATACAGGTAATCAAGAACATCATTTGCAGTGTGTGGGCGGGCTCCGTCTTGCATGATCCATTCAGTTTGTAATGGGAGACCTGTTGCCAAGAGTTCTGGAATAAATCTGTTTTCCAACATGTCCTTATATCGATCTTTGTTTACCGTCACATCAAAGAAAAATGGTCCGATGATTCCATGGGATGAAATTGCTGCCCATACACTGACCTTTCCTCCATAATTTTCCCTTTCGTGCAGAATGTGAGGATGTTCACTTGCCTAGAAACGAACATTTTGCTTAGTCACTCCATCATTTAAAAGAAAATACGCCTCGTCAGTAAACCACGTGTTGTGCAGAACGTGATCCTCTTGCACTAACCATGAAGCGAACTGATATCTTCGTTGCTTGTCCTCTGCTGTTAATTTATGGACAACTGTTATCTTGTAAGGGAACATGTGAAGATCAGAATGTAGAATCCTTTGTATGGACCAACGAGATATTCCTAACTCAGCAGCCGTCCTTCTTGTTGATTTGCTAGGACTTCGTGTCAAAGCAACGCGAACTGCATCAATGTTTTCAGGGGTGCGGACACTTGGTCTGCGCCGTCGATTTTTCTCCACCACAGAGCCAGTAGTTTCAAATTGACGATACAATCTCTGAATAGTCTGTTTATATGGAGCCCATTTTGTACGAAAGTGTGCACGAAAACGTCTTTGTGTCGCTACATAACTCGTTTCTGTAAAAAACATTACAACTTTCACCTTCTGTTCAACACTCCAATCTGCTCTTCTGCGCCATATTGAAAACTGTTGTTTGGCGCCAAGAAAATATTCGATAATAACTTCTCGTGACATCTACCGGATTTTCCATAAACCAAAGTATACGAATACGAGTTTTCAACAGTCCATCTATAATATTACATGTGTAATGAACAAAACAAATGGTATGACATTTCGTGCGCCACCCTGTATATGGGCCCAAAACCTGGTTCATACCGGGGCCCGGGATTTCTCTTGGCCCCACTGCCCAGGGGGCGGCGTTAGTCCTCAATGCTTCTAAATTTGCCTTGGATAAAAAAAGCCCCCTTAGATCTCTTCAACGCCCACCGGTGGGCGGTACTGACCCGTTGGGAACCACTGCTCTGCACAGTTGCAATATTTGTTCAATAATGATTACAGGACCGATGGAAGTGGGTGTGCACACGATACACTTAGACACGGTATGCCTATGCACATACCTCCTACGTAATGTGTCGTCATGTGACGTCAACTGAAGTTGCAAAAGGAACTCGCTTACGAAGATTGTGAACCTGCGTGATTAACTCGCGTTTTATCACAAAATACGGAATTAAATTTGTATTTTTATCTAGCAACATGACTGAAGATTTTGTAGATATTATTTCCTGATGACTTTTAATAATTTAATTTAACTATAGTTGCTAGTTATATAATATTAAAATACATTATATCATTGAAAAAATATATCATTTAGGAAAAATATATGCTTTTTTATAAACGATATTTGAAAAAGTACGGTTTAAATTATACTTTATTTAATTTTTAATACAAAACTATATATTACACTAATAAAATATTTTGGAAATTAGTTACAAATCAAGTAAACAAACACACTAAAATCAAGAGAGTACGACTGGAGTTCTCCAGCCTTTTAAAGGATACTTATGACTTTAAAAT
>AYEL01077538.1:0-11181 GCA_000484575.1 Olivierus martensii
AAGTGGATCAAAATCGGTGGGTGGTCAGCTGTGTCCTCCCCTTGTAAGCCTAGCGGTTAATGACTCTGCAAATTCCAGAGTTAGGCCTGAGCTCAGGTCTTAAATTAAACTCTAACTTAAATATAATTACTTCAAAAACAGTCTAACAACAATTAACGTTAACCGGCAAAACAAGACTGGAACCGGCACTTACAACTAAAAGTACCGATTAAATGTTAGATTGAAAACAACAAACGATGTTAGAAACTTATACTAATAAATTGAAGAAATTCTCAAACAAGTTAAATGACAAAAAACTATAAATTTATTAGACTCAAAACACTTACAAAAATGTTAATAAGTGCTTTATTGAAACTATAATAAAGCAACAATCAGCTAGTCAACAAAACTTGTTTAATCCAACTCAAATATCAACAATCAATTATTCAAAGAAAACCTTAAATACTACTAAATACTACTACCTCCACCACCAATACAAACTTCAAACAATCGTCGATCTTTACAAGAAACTCAAATGTCACTTAGCCAACTTCATGTTGATACATCTCGCTGTGTTGCCGTTTTTGTAGGCTTTTATATTTGAGCGACGTACAGTCCCATGTTGCCTCATTTACATAAATATATGTAACAAGTTTAAATTAATTAGTTTACAGAGTTATTCATTCATGTCATCCTCTTTACAATTTATTTATATACCGAACAAAACATTGATATGAATCATTCATACATTCTCATATTGGACCAGTGGTAAAATTAATTAGATAAGATGACGTCATTATCCGGGACAGCTCTTCCGGAGGACAGTTCTCGATTCTGTATCATGTGATTGCTAACAACAACAGAGAAAGCGGAAGTAAATTAATTAACTCGTAAACTAAAATATAATACATTAGATAATAAGAAAATAATGCTAAATAATAAAGTGCATAATTAAATAAAATAGGATAGGTCAGAGTTAACTTCCTCACATTCACAAATAGAACACGAAGTGGAACAGACACCAGATATAACATCCATTGACAACAACACATTGCCCATTAACATCACTGATGCAGACCTAATAAATAAACTCACTGACACACTCCAAGAAACATTAACCAAATTCACAGGTACGGATCCCACGCAACGTCCACGCATTCCTAAACTCCACAACTCGCAACAGTCAAACAATGTATTATATTGTATGAACACACACATTCTACCAAACCTTATTAATGCTGAAACAACACTCATAGAAATACACACACTTATTTATGCAACTGCTGTTACTGTCACTACACACCTGGGTCTTAAAACACTCCCAAATAAACTGGGCACAGACAAACAACACCACTTAAAACCTGCCTGGCAAAAACGACTTGAAAAATAAATAATCGAAATCAGAACAGGGACTGTAGATTCACTCAATACACAAAACAACATATCCGCAAAACTTCTGAAATTTATTAGAAAGATTTTCAGAAAACTTAAAAAACACACATGCCATGAAAACCACAATACACACATTAAAGAATACATAAAGACACTAAAACAGAAACTTGCAGCAAAATCACAACATTTGAAACAATACAAAACAGCCTAGCACATAAACAAGAAAACACACTATTCACAAACAATGAAAAGATATTCTACAGAAACATAAACACTAAAGATCCTAGAAAAACACAAAATAGTGAAAAACAAACACAATAATCACTCACTAGCTTCTGGTCTGCCCTGTGAGCAGTCCCAGTTACACACAATCAGAAAGCCAGCTGGATCGCAGAAGAGGAGACATGCACACTAAACATACCCGAAATGCCCTTTACCACCATTACTGCTGAAGAACTCACAAACACAATTAGATACACTCACAACTGGAAAACCCCTTGTGTAGATGGCATCCAAAATTTTTATTACAAACATTTTACCTGTCTTCATGACTTACTGGCCAAACATCTCACACATCTCATACATGAACCAAAAGACACATCTCCCTTTCTTACACAAGGCATCACTTTCATGAAACCCAAGAGCACGAACACTGGAAACCCATCACAATACAGACCAATCACATGTCTACCAACACTATACAAAATTTTAACGTCTTGTATTGCCAACAAAATATATTCACACATCGAAAAAAACAACATTCTCACAGAACAACAGAAAGGCTGCCATAGAAGTTACATGGGATGCAAAGAGCAGCTGATCATCATCACAACAATACTAAAACAAGTACACTGACAACACAGACACTTGCACAGATTATATAGATTACAAAAAGGCATTTGATAGCATACTACATTCATGCCTCATACAGACTGCAACTCTATAAAATCAATACCACATACATCACATTCCTATGCAACATAATGCAACATTGGAGAACAACACTGCACGTTATCATAAATAACAATCACGTATCCACAGAACCCATACACATTAGACGTGGTATTTTCCAGGGCGATTCCCTCAGCCACTTTGGTTCTACCTCACCTTAAATCCAATCTCCAACAAACTGAACACATCGAACTGTGAACGTTGATATGACATTAGACAAAACCGAACAACACACTACACACACTCGCATCTCTTTTATATGTATGACATTAAACTGTATGCTTCAACACAAACACAATTACAACAGCTGTTACAAATCACACACACATTCTCAAAAGACATATGCATGGAGTTTAGCCTTGACAAATGCAAAACACTCCACATAGAAAAGGGAGTCCTAAAGAAAGGAGGCTTCACTCTTGAAAATGCAGACACTATTGAATCCATGGAAGAGGTGAGGTGTACAAGTATTTGGATCAATTTCCTCCATTTTTCTTTATAAAAATGCTTCTTCCTGATTGGTTGAAGTAGAACGACAACGACTAAATCTTGAATCTTGGTCAAGATCAGAACAACTAGCGATACCGACCGTTTCAGGACGACGACGACGACTAACAGAAACAAGTGTGAACATATAAACGACCTTGATGAAGCGACAGAGACCGAGTCTTTGGTCGTTGTTGCTGGCAGTGTGAAAGGAGCCTAAGCGTCTTTGGAGAATGGAAAAGGTGGTCACAGTACTCATCATTCTCTCCTCCATAGGAGTAATCCTCACACACTACGCAAAACCCTCAAAACATTAGATCTACATCCCAAGACATACATAACACTACAAAAAGAATCTCTATTCAATACATGCAACATAGTAAGAAAGTTTCTCAGTGTTGATACAGACAGTTAATTAACACATAATTAAGTTTCACAATAGTCATGTCTTGACTCGAGTCCGACATGGCACTTTACCCTGGAGTTATTTCATGCACACATTACTGTACCACTTATAATAATAATAAATTAATTAAATCTAAATTATAGTTATTTGTTTGTTGTTATTTTTACCTCATTTTTTTGCCAAAATGATTATACGGGGCTTCCATATATAGGGTTGCCACCTTTCTGGATTTGACCCAGAGACTCCGGGTTTCAGTGAGTTGTATCCAGGCACCGGGTTTAAGTATTAATTCTCCAGGTTGTGTAGTAAATCCCCCTTGTAATTATAAAAATAAATAATAAAGTATATTAGAAATTTAGAATTTTATACAAAGCGTGTAAAGGACTAAAGAGGTCTGTGGCGTGTATCTCGTGTATGGAATAACTGGCGTGGTCGGTGGTTCACGTCCACAACTGACACAAGCACAGTACTGGCTATGTTATATAATTGTCCCCATTCTTTGTGTTGGCTATGCTTGCGTGTCTGGTCAATCAGGAGAGGTCTGAACTTATAGGCTATAAGCATGCATATGTGGAAAGAATTTTTTCGATTATAGGAAATAGTTCGATCAACAACCGTAACAGGATGCGGCTTGAACAGGTAATGGCAGAATTATGCACAAAACATAATTTTGACATTGAGCTATCAAGAATTTTATGAATTCATAAAAAACCAAAAAATGTCGATTTTATAAAGGCTGCAATGTCAGACAAGAAATATACATGAAAAGTCTACATAAATAAACAAATTACAGTGGTGCCTTGCAATTCGACCTTCTGCAATTCGTCGGTTTTGCAATTCGACATTTGAGTTTTGTGGGTTGGCGCATGCGTGCGTATGGAATTGTGTGATGTCATTTGCTATTTGTCAGTTCTTTTGGGGCTAATTTAGTGTTTACCCGTGTTGTTTGTGTTAAATAGAGTATTAAGTGGTGGGACGAAACAAGCTTTTCCACAGACTGCCCACCTCTGCGAAGGAATCAGCCGGATTGTGGAAGACTGGGATCGATAGGCTTGGCCCAGCCCTA
The DNA here is from genome assembly GCA_000484575.1 of Olivierus martensii. Taxonomy (NCBI): domain Eukaryota; kingdom Metazoa; phylum Arthropoda; class Arachnida; order Scorpiones; family Buthidae; genus Olivierus; species Olivierus martensii. Next base: position 4,281 of record AYEL01077538.1, read on the forward strand.
TGATTTCCAACATGTGAAACCTGAGAATCGAACCCTGGTCCTCAATAGTGGTATCCAGTCAATCCTACTGATTACATGGGATATACTGTATCTAGCGGCGGCCACTTTTAGATCCCATCACAGGCTGATCAACACCAATCATAAAATCAACCGGAAAATTGAGAGATGGTGTTTAGTAGCTGGACCCGGATCTCTCCTGAAAAACTGAAGTTATGGAAATCCGGAATTAAGATTTTTAAAATTGTTTATTTTGCATTTATTTTGTTTTGTAACCATAGAAAATAAATACAAAATTAAATATTATATTTGGATAACTTAGTGTTTAATATATAATTCTAATGTTTATTATCAGAATTACATGTCAAAAAGTTGGAAAAGTTGAAACCGAGAAAAATACTTATACAGTGGTGCCTCGCAATTCGACCCCGCAATTCGTCAGTTGGGTTTCGCGGGATGGCGCATGTGCGTGCATAGAATTGTGTGATGTCATTTGTTATTTGTCAGTTCTTGTTGGCTGCTTTTGTGTTTGCCCCATGTTGTTTGTGTTAATTTTCAATTCTATATTTTTCAGAAAGTAATGTGTTGTTTCTGTTAATTTTCAATTCTACATCTTTCAGAAAGTAAAGATTTGTAATTATTATTATTTCTTTGAGTGAAATGTAACGATAGGTTCAAAGAAAACTGACCAGACGAATAATTCCGAAAAGAAGAACACTTGATTGAGCGAAGAGACGAAGAAAATATTGTAGATAAAGTGCAGAAAGGTAGAACAATAAAGAGATGATGAAAAAAATTGTAGATAAAGTGCAGAAAGGTAGAACAATTAAAATGTCGAAAAAAAATTGTAGATAAAGTGCAGAAAGGTAGAACAATTAAAATGTAAAAAAAAAATGTAGATAAAGTGCAGAAAGGTAGAACAATTAAAATGTAACTCGAATATAGCGTTCCTAGGATAACTGTGGCAATGTTTTGCCACAGAGAGCAGTGTCGGATCTAAGCCGATTGGACCGATTGCACCCAATTGGGCCCTGCTTGAGGGGGCCCGAATCGAGGAAAAATGAAATCATGAAAAGGCTGACAAACGAGGAATAATGATTTAGATTTACTATTATGGCTGGGCTTTTATTACCCCAGCCTTCGAAAGTCTAATTTTTGTAGATCCACAAAAAAAAATTTTCTTGGAAAAATTGAATGTGAATGAATCGATTTTATTTTCTCTGGGAACATGTGGAAAAAATTTTCTATTTAAATTACATTACTTTTGCAGATTCCAATGTATTCTTAACTAAATTCTGAAAATATTTTCCGAGTACTCAAATAAATTAACGGCAGATGAATCTTCTTTTAATTAAAATTGAGTACATGTACTATATGTGAATGTGGCCAGAAAATATGGAAAAAATTTCACAGTTTAAATGAATAATAGAAGGTTATTAGTCGATCTTGGATTGATGACTGAAGTAGATGAAACTCGCATTTTTACATGTAAATATAAGATTGGAAGAGTCTTAGCCATAGGAAATGGGTTGTAGTGAAATTGGCAGAATAATATATGAATATTTTTTAAAATGATACTATATCCAATGAGTGAATCATTAATTCTGTTCTTACCAGGAATGTTATTTGATGAAGATATTGCCAATGGCCATAATTAGTTTATAAACATTTTAAGGTAAATCATTCAAGAAACTTCATAACCTTGATTTTCCTAAATTAATATGCGGAGAATTTAAAAATGTTCAGGTCACTTAAAAAATATTCCAAAAATCTGCTCAAAATTCTATTCATCAGATAAATAGTTTTTTTATTATTATTATTAAAAGGCAATGAATCAATTACATTTTGCACTATGTTTGACAAAATTATTAATGTTTTTAAAGTTCCTTTTAATTTTCATAAATAAATATTACTTTAAACTCTCTTGTATATTTTCATATGTTGATTTAATATATTCAAAATGAAAAGACGAAAATCTCTCTATTATGACATAATTTTTTGTCCACCTTATGTTTTCAGTTTTAGTTTGTACAGAAATAAATAATTGCTATTTCTGACTGAATGTGCTATCCTTACTATTCTTTGCTCTTTCCAATTTCATAAACAGAGTTTGAAAACGTTACATTAAGCTCGAACTGATCGAAGATATTGCCAAAATAATAATAAAAAATGGGGGTATCAATCCTTTTGTCCACCACTGTAACTCGAGTATGGCGTTCCTAGGACAACTATGGCAACGTTTTGCCACAGAGAGAGATTATGGGTGCTATGGTGTTTGCTGGAAGACTTCATTCCAACATCCAAGGGCTAATAAATTGTGTGTTGTGTTTATTTTGTAATTTAGTATGTTATACAATAGTAAAACACATATAACAAAGTAAATAATATAGTGTATCTCTCTCATCTCACCCGTTAGGGGAGTGGAAAAAGACCGATAACGAATTAATCTATTTTACATAGATGGAAAATATTGTCCCGCAATTCGACAGTTTCTCAATTCGACTTTACTTCAGCGACGGATTAGTGTCGAATTGCAACGCACCACTGTAGCTCTTTTGACATCAGTTTCGTTAATCTTGTGGGAGGATATTTTTGTTGACAATAATATTTTATTAGCATTTATAACCAAATAAAATTTTCAATCTAATTTTAATGTTTACAACTTTGACTGCAACAAGAAAAATACGATATTTTCTAAAAAGACTATTTAACCGTACGGTTGTTGATCATTATCAAAATTTTCTACTTCGATTAGATATTCCCTGCTAGCAATATCGATCTATAGTTAAAGGAAAATCACTATATTAGCCACTTTCAATAAACGGAAAACTATTAATAACTTCTGTTCAAATTTTTAATTTTATGTATCTTGGAATTATTTGCTCTTGCCTGGGATATCATATTTCATTCATGCTATTTAACTCCAGAAGACGAAATATTGAGCATTATTTTAATCTAAAAAAGTAAAAGATAAATTATAATAACCTAGAGTTCGAGAAACGAAAGGAAATTTATTGATTCACCTGTTTTGTAGAAAGCTAAAGTGATTTCTAGGAATGAGAATCATTAGTTATTTTTAATACTAACAAAAAAGTTAGCATATTTTGAAGATAGTGATTTTTTACGGAAACGAAGATACTATATTGAACCAGTTTGATATGATAAATTATTGTTGTCATATTGATTGATTGATGTTAAAATAGTGACGATAACTAATGGTATTTGAATAAAAAGCTAATGATCAATTAAATATAAGTTTAAAAATTTTGATTTGTATGAATTTTTGTAAAATTTGATCCCAAAATGAGTAATTTATCGATGATTATTAAAATTAGTTCTGCTGAAAACGATTTTTATTACATTACTGGCATTAAGTTTCAAAGTTTAGTATTTTCATTAATTATTATTATTTGAAAAGTCACAATTCAAAATTTAAATTTTAAGATATATTTTTTTTATAAGATCTAGTAAATAAATCTAAAATGAAAAATATGAAAATAAATTTAATAGCATGATAAATATTCATACATAGAGTACTTAAAACTCAATAAATAAACAGATAACTAAATAATACGTAATAAATAAGTTAAAGCAAATTTCTATTATCTTGAAAGAAATTATAATTTATATATTTATGGAATGCATTTTAAATATTGGACACGACTTTATCTTTTTTAAAATTTATTTTTTATTTTTTTTTTGTCATTTTGCTTAAATCATTCATAAAAAAGAGTAGGTTGGTTAGTGTAGTTAAGCCATCATATATCACAAGGGATATACTTTATTTTGCTGTAGTCATTTGCAGAGCCCATCACAGGCAGGCCAAAACCCATGATGGAGTCAACCGGAAGATTGAAGGATGGGGTTCAACGGGCCAGACCAGATCTAGACCCCTCCTGAAAAACTGGAGGTATAGGACCCGAATTTAAATCCGGATCCTCCGGGGTGGTAAGTCACAGCTTTATCAAGTGATCATCCAGCCGACCATAAAAATTTGCGTTAAAATTTTATACACCTGTCAATATATGTATTTATTATTTTTGTGTAAAATGCTTTATTATTAAACATTTTTTAAAGTTTTGACAAATAAAAACTTTTTATATCTGATGGAATAAATACAGTATTTGGTTTATTACTTTAATGCTTTTTCTTTTGCTAATCCTTGTACAATTACTGTGTATACAGGGTGGGCCAAGAAAAACCGAACCCAACATGGGAGAAGATTACTTAGCTAGGTTCGGTTTATCTTGGCTCACCCTGTATATATATCAGTATTAAAGATAGCATATTACATAGATTCTATCAGCCATCAAAATATTTCATTAATTTTTAAGAGTTATTGAATGTATTGCAATTTTAAATTATAATTAATTGTTTTTGATTTCAAGAAGTAAAAAAATCAAATGAGTAATATTAAAAATATATGCAATAAATTCAATATCTTTATTGCATGACTGTTTCCTTACGCAGATAGCATTAATTATAGGTCTGCATATCGATGTATAAATCAATATTTGATCGTAATATTGCTAAATACAGATTAAAAAATAGTAGATTCTCCCATCATTAATCGGTAAAGTCGAACTGATAGATGTGTAGTAATTCAATCTCTTACCCCCTTGAAGGATCCGGATTTAACGAGTATGACTATCACTATCTTTTATATCATCAATTAATATTAACAAAATGATTCAATTCCCGATATTTCTGTTCAAAAAATTATATGTTTTCTGATTCATTTGCATATACAGGATGATTATTTTCGGTTATTATATTTCTGCTTAATTTTATAACTATTGTGTAATTCCCTGAATTAACTTGAAACTGGTACAAATATCATTATGTGAAGTTATTGATTTATTTTTTATAAAAATATTGAAATTTTTACAAAAGAATTTTTTAATGTATACAGAATTTTTTGAAAGGCACTATTTTTAATATTAAAGTAATAAATAAATAAGTAAAGGTAGAGAAAAAAATTAAATTAATGCGAAAGCGTTATATCTAGAAGTTTTCTACTAATAATACAAAGGAATATTGGGAAGTAATAAATAAATAAGTAAAGGTAGGGAAAAAAATTAAATTAATGCGAAAGCGTTATATCTAGAAGTTTTCTACTAATAATACAAAGAAGGTACTAGATTTAATGCCGAAAATACAGGTATTAAATTGGTTCTAAATGAACTGCCATCAACTTCGCTTTCATACTGGCATATCTTGGTACTATCATTCACGCCACTGGATACGATGATTTATAAGCCGTACTAGTAGCACCTAATGATAGGTTTGTTAACTATTCAATATGTATGTTTATTCATTTATATGCATGAGTATTTACTCTTATTTTACAGCACTATTTTCAACCTACAAAGCAATATTTCTATTAATGACTGCCAAGACATAGGTGAATTTACTACACAGACACTTTCATTTTCTACAAGTGAAGTTCCAGATTCATATGCAGATAATGAAAGAATGTATATTGGAGAAATTGTTCTTAATTCTATTGATGAACAGAAACAGACTGAATTAATAGGGTAAATAAGATTTTAATAGACAATAAGCATAATATGTGATTTTTTAAGTCATAATCTCCCTTATATTTTTATATAAATCAATCAAATAATATCTTCTGAAGAGGAACCAAAGTATATATAGAATACAGTATTAATTTTTGTTCATAAATCACTTTCCAACGTATTGGTTCTTAATTAACGGGTGAATTTAGTCTGTGCCCTAGCCGCCCACCATCTGTGGAAAGGATCTTCAGAAATAAATCTGTGGATCTTCCGATAAATCTTCAAAGAAGCGGCAAGCCGAACGTCCTCGCGACAATCTGTTTGACAGTTGAGAATATTTGATAGTTCAGTATCATGCTCATATCTTCTCATCAAATATGTTAAGTTAGTTAGATTAAGCTGCCATATCCTCATGGGATATTCTGTCTCTTAAAGAACTCATCACAGGCTGGCCAACACCCATGATGGGGCCAACCGGATCGTTAAAGGATGGGATTCAACAGGCCGGGCCCGGACTCTTCCTGAAAAACTGGAGATATGGGACCCGGATTTGAACCCGGATCCTCCAGGGTGATAAGCCAAAGCCTTACCATGCGGCCATGGGGCCGACCTTCTCAACAAATAACATAAGTAATGTTTACCTTCCAGATTTGTTCAAATCGGTTGATCGGAACGGTGTGATTTCTAGAGCAGTGGTCTCCAAACTTTTTTGACTGCGTACCCCTAAAGGCCGGTTCCCACTTACGGAAAAGCCGCTACAGAAAATAATTACGTATACAGAATATATTTTCTTTTTCCGGATGGTTTCCGTCCGTAAAATTTAGTGTGTTCCCATCTAATCCGGAAAAGAATTTCAAAACACCAGCTATTGGCACTTGCCTTCTGACGTCACACGTTCAAAATGGAAGACGAATTAAAGGAATGTTTTCATCTCTAGTGTCCAATTTCTTTCACTGTGTATTTTGTATAAGAAACATATGTAAAATAAAAAGAGAAAACGTAGATTATATCATTCTCGTGATTACGAATTGTTCGAACTTGTAAAGAGAGAAAAATATTTTAAAAAGTGATTTATTTGTTAAATAAATATGTTTTATAAATATTAAACTGAGTTCTTTGATTTATAACAAAATTTTAGTGATTACAAGAAATAATTCTTTTAAATTATTATCTCAACATGTATTCCTAATGACACTTAATTTAAATGAAAGATTATTTTTCTGATCTTTGAGGAAAAGCAATATTTTTTAATCAGCATTTACAATAACCATACAAAAATATACTGCAAAAGCATAGGATGCAAAATTGACTGAAATTTAATAATTACATGCAATATAATATGCATTTTTATGATTAATTTAAAAACAAATGATTTCTTTACATAT
>AYEL01077539.1:0-17273 GCA_000484575.1 Olivierus martensii
GGATTCTATTCTCACTGCTTCGTGCTGTTGCGTCTGTCCTAGTGCAAAGCATCTATGGATATGGGGCGTTATAGCGTTCCATAATGCCTGCCACTTTTTCATGCTCGATAAAGTAGATGTAAATATGCATGTGAATGAATATTAACATCGACTTTAATGTGCTCGCATGGCGCCACGAAGACGCGACGCAGTCAAAGTAAAATCTTACCCTTCTGGGAAATACTATGTTAAGACTAAATATATTTGTCTATTTACCAGAAATTCCAAATTTAGCGCCTATATCAGCCCATATTGTTTTTTTTATTGTTACATCCTTAAAATCTGAGTATGTCTTATCATATAATTGGGGATATTTCCTAATTTCTTCGACGAACATTTCATTTAATTCTTGGTTCTTCGTTCTATTGCCTTCCATATTTATATTTCTCCTCATTCGATGATTGTATGCGTCATGTATGACGTCGGTCTCAACGGTACGCTATTGGTTAAAATATTCTTTTTCCGGATCATGTGATCCGGAAAAGTTAAAAGTTCTCCAACTCAATATTCCGGATACTTTCTGCTCTGCTTATACGGAAAATTTTCGAATTTTCCGTTTCTGTATTATTTTTACGTAGTACTTTTCCGTAAGTGGGAACCGGCCTTAAGACAGAAAAAATAAATAGCGCGTATTCCCAATTGATTGAGCAGAAATCTATTGTAATTAGTGTTTTAAAGAGGAATAAGGTCTTATGTAATATCCAAAAAAGCTATAATTGCACATTATTTTTATTATAAACTAGAATTCATATTTATTTTTCTTAGTTACAATTTAATTAGAACAATGGGCTTGCATTTGTTTACTAATTTCTGAAAATGCTAGTTTGATGTTATCTGACATTGCGATACGAAGGTCTGTTCCAATGAGAACAATGGGCTTGCATTTGTTTACTAATTTCTGAAAATGCTGGTTTGATGTTATCTGACATTGCGATACGAAGGTCTGTTCCAAGTTTAATTTATTTCGATATTTAGTTTTAATACTCAGTGATCTAGCAGCTTGTAGAGTCTACAAACAATATATAAAAATTGTTTTTCACTGTACCCCCAGGTATCGTCTCGTTACCTCCTGGGGTACGCGTACCCCACTTTGGAGACCACAGTTCTAGAGAACCATCATCATCTACACTTTTTAATTTTAGTCGAATTGAGCCAAAATTTTCTAAAGATTTTAATTCATATTTATGAATTCAAGTTTATATTTTTGCTATTTATATTCCTTTTTCGTCCAAGATTGTTGAATGTTCCTTTAAAAAAGTTATTTAAAAATTTTACTGTTCCTTTTAATTTTAGTCGAATTGAGCCAAAATTTTCTAAAGATTTTAATTGATATTTATGAATTCAAGTTTATATTTTTGCTATTTATATTCTTTTTTCGTCCAAGATTGTTGAATGTTCCTTTAAAAAAGTTATTTAAAAATTTTACTGTTTCCCATCCATTAAATGCCGATTTACTAGTTGTACTGTCTATTTTAGTATTGTATAGTATTTTTACTACATGTATTTTAAAAGCAGTTATTCTTTAAAAAATGTATTTATTATTGATAGATTTCTCGCGAAGATTTTTACTGTCTATCTATCATTAGATGGCATCCCATCACATATTTTTACAATAGCTTTTCTCGAAAGATATCCATATATATGCTAGTAACAGTATAACAGACTTGAAGGTAGAATGAGCAATTATTGTTTTAATATTTATTATAAAATAAAAGAAAATTACATTTATGACTGCTTAATTTATATTTTAATACCTTAATTTTACTGTAGTGAAATTTAATTTATAATAATAAATGACAATGTCAGTTTGTGCATGGAAGACAAGTTCACACAATATAGGGACATACAATTCCGCTCATAAGTCAAGTTACTTGTAATCGATTTGGTTGATGCAAACAACTTGAAAAGACTTAACTAAAGTGAACATCTCATTTTACTTGAATTCAATAAAGTAAAAATATGTTTTAAAGTTTCAAATACACAATTGTTTTACTTTTATGATACATGCTTTGAAAGATAACTTGAATAATGTGAACTACTGTTTGACTTAGATATTTTCAAATTTAAACCAGATCGGATTAAGTGAAAGATAGCATAAATACAAAACATTTTTGAATTAAAACTTTTTCCGAGATTATCACATTTTTTAATTAAATTTAAAAACTTTAATTAATTTTATACTGTTAAATTACTTTTAAGATTTTTTCCAACAATTTTTGGTCTAAACTGGTCCTCTTAAATTTTATTCCATTCTTAATAGTGACCAGATTTTCTAAACTTCAACCCGTCTCGAGTTGAAGTTCAGAAAATCTGAACCTTAACTCTTTATCTTATTTCTTCGTTGGTGTAAAAAACTCGTTCATTTCCGTTGACGTGTATAGACGTCAAGATACTGGAAAAAAAATTACAAAAAAACGAATTAAAAATGTAATCCTGATTTTATTAATTTAACTTCTGCAAATCATGTTTTATGTATATTTTTGAAAATACGTCCTTTTCGCGGTGGCTTCTAAATTTTTACAATTGTCGAAATATTTATTTTTTTTATTTTTATTAAAAATTTGCAAAAGGAAAGCTGGAAGAGATTAAAAAAAAACATTTACTATTACTTTTATTACTAGGGTGGCCATATTCTATGCATAGTAAAAGTTGGGAAGGAGAATTCTTTAGAACCTAATTTTTTAAAATTAGATCTAGTTAATCTCTTTTTAATATGAACTATTTACTTATAAGTAAAAAAAAACAGGACAAATCCAGGACATTTTTTCAAGCTGGGACAGACTCAAAAACCAGTACTGTCCCGGCTAATCCGGGACGTCTGGTCACTTTATTCATTCTTGATGGTTTCTAGAACTATTGATTTGCCAGTGCGTATTTGTTAAATAACTCGGCTAACACATATTTAATGTGAACGAAACTTACGACTTGGCAACACTACCACAATTATTAACCAACTTCAAACCTAACCACATTTAAGATTGGGATATTATTAAAATTCAAGATAATGTTTTTGAAATATGTGATAGACATGATATCATCGGATATCGTGTCTATCACACATATTAAAAACACGATATTATCGGATATCTTATTTCTTCGTTGGTGTAAAAACTCGTTCATTTCCGTTGACGTGTATAGACGTCAACATATTGGAAAAAAAATTACAAAAAAAAAACGAATTCAAAATGTAATCCTGATTTTATTAATTTAACTTTTGCAAATCGTGTTTTTATGTATATTTCTTGAAAATACGCCCTTTTCGCGGTGACTTCTAAATTTTTACAGTTGCCGAAATATTTATTTTTTAAATTATGTTTAAACATAATTTATAATCGAACGACTCGATAGAATTTGGACTTTTTTAATCCCATCTTTCGACTTTATAGTCTAATACATCAAAGTTATTTCGATTTTGGAATGAGATAAATGATATTTTTTAAATTTTAAATAAAAATAAAAATTTTCATGCGATGAATTATAAAATTCTGAAAACTAAAAGAATATTGTAAATAATAGGAAAAATTGGTTGATTTTGTCAAAATAAATTAAAATATATCTTAATCGTTCATTTTTTTGTTTCAATTTCACCGAAATTTTATAAGAAAATCGAGAAAAATGAAACGTAAACACCCTGTGGACATTTAAAAAGTTATCTAACTCTTGGTTTTTTATAAATAATTTTTGAAAATTTCGGCCAAATTTCTTCATTCATGGCTCATTTTCTTCAGAAAACATGTCGTTATTTTAAAATATCAATTATTTCGTTGGATGGCTAAGATTTCATATAGAAAACTTCAGAAGACATGTCGTTATTTTAAAATATCAATTATTTCGTTGGATGGCTAAGATTTCATATAGAAAAAAATCATAATTTCTTCGATCTCAAATAAGGTAATTTGTGAAAAAAATAAAATTTCAAAAAAATGCTTACATTGTTATAATGAGAGCAAAGTATGCAATAAATCTTGAAAATTTCAAATTTCAACGAAAATTAAGTGAGACTTCAGTTTATTTTTAACTTTTTTGTATATTAATTAGGTATTAATTTTAAAAAATAGCCGGTATCCAAGGGGTTGGTATTGGTGACAGATTCAGGACTTTTACATGATAATCCCTAAATAGTTATGGATTATCAGGAAACAATAAATGACATTACAAAAAGTAATATCAATGTATGACGTCATGACGACGTAAGTTAGGATTGTTCATTTATATAAATAGGGAAAAATTATGTGATATAAAAGGTCAGGTAATGCTGAGCGATCAGATAGTTTAAAATACAATCTATTAAGTTCAGTTTATTTATGCGCCTAATTCACAAAGGAGATACAGAGGTCAGTGAAGATTCCAACACGGTCTGCTCAAACCAGATGTCAGAATTCAATGGGCCGGGCCCGTAGTTCACTAAAATTTCAAAAGTATAGGATTCGAAATTGAATTTAGATCTTCATATTCCAACGATTGCATTACTATATAGCCATCATACTAACATTATATATGCCAGTTAAAATCTGAAATGAAATGTATCGTAAATACGATTCTCGTATTTACAACAGATTTCATTGCATACAATACATTGATAATCAGAGTATTTACGATTTTCGTACTCTGGATCATATGAGAATTACGAGAAGTAATCCAGAGTAGAAGTGAAGTGTTCTGAAAAAATATAAAAATGATACACGAAAAGATTTTTGATAAAATGGGGAAAACATTAAAATTCTTTTATGTTTCTTTATAAATTTTAAAAATAGGAAATGTTAGGCAATTCGGAAATGCCAGTCTGACATTTAAATGTTAAAATTAATTTAATATATAGCTTATGTTAGAGTCATGTTCTATTTCTCCGGAAATGCCAGTGCCAAATGACATTTAAATGTTAAAATTAATTTAATATATAGCTTATGTTAGAGTCATGTTCTATTGGAAAATATAAAAAGTTCTATTGGAAATTACATGAAATAATACTTTATATTACTTCATATAATTTTCTTTGATGAATTAGAATAGTGTTTGAATATGCTATTATACTATAAAATTTATCATTTTATATAAATCCACTTCTTAGTTTCTTTAAAACAGAAGAGTTAAGTTTGAAGTATTTTTATTAAATAATACCTTTATCAAAAATAATTAAAGAATTTATTTTAGATTCTACTAATTCTATAATACCCAAATTTTCAAATTCATTGATACCGAGAGATATGATATAAGGCGGAGTGGGGTAAGGATGAAATGCATTATCGGGATTTTTTTATTATAAGATAATCGAAATTTTGCTATTTGATACTGTAGATATTTCTACTACAAGTTAATATCCATCTATATGCTATTTGATATTGTAGTATTCTACTACAAGTTAATATCGATCTATTACGTAGATATTTCACGATGAATGATGCGAATCCAGTATTTGCATCTACTTTTACAAACGCGTCGCGTCCGAACAGCTAACAAAACTTTGACAGCATTTTAAAAGTGCTATCAAATAGCAAAATTTAACTTGTAGTATTCTACTACAAGTTAATATCGATCTATCGACATAGATAACACGCGATGAATGATTCGAATCCAGTATTTACATCGACTCTTACAAACGCGTCGCGTCCGAACAGCTAACAAAACTTTGACAGCATTTTAAAAGTGCAATAATTCTTAAGATAATAAGATATTTTTTAGTAAGTACGAAGAATATTGATTAAGGTTTATATTACGTATATTTTTTAGTAAGTACGAAGAATATTGAATAAGGTTTACATTACGTAAACAATATTTTTTGACATTTCAAAATTTATTGAGAAAAAACCCTGGAAAGCACTTGCCCTGTAAATATTGTTATCCAGGGCAAGTGCCTAACAGCGCCAACGTAAACAATATTTTTTGACATTTCAAAATTTATTGAGAAAAACCCTAAAGCACTTGCCCCGTAAATATTGTTATCCAGCATAATTGTTATCCATTTATTATTTGTGCCTAACAGCGCCATGCGGTAAGTGCCTATTAGGCTGTTCTGGCCTCATAACGCGTTCATTTTTCTAGCATATAACATGAGTTGCAGCTACGTCAGAAAAACCAATAGGGGCGATTATTCAAAAGAAATGAACGGCATTATATTCAATGTTTATTAACTTATTTTTCTAGCATATAACATGGGTTGCAGCTACGTCAGAAAAACCAATAGGGGCGATTATTCAAAAGAAATGAACGGCATGAGAACGTTATCCGAGATGACGATTGATAAATGCAAAGATATCAATTAAAATTTTCCTATAAACCATTTTTTATTCGATAGAAAACATTTTTTCACATTTCACGATACTACCCCCCACATTTCACAAGGGGAGGACACAATCTCCGTCCCCCCTGTCTGTATATTAATGCCGATTTCGATCGGCTTTAACGTATAGGCTGGGGGCCATCGAAAAATCACTCGTGTAAAAGAATTTAGGTCACTGTCTTCGTTTTCAAAAAATCGAGGTCAAATGTCAAGACGGACCGTACCGCTTATATGCCTAAAAAATTGCAATTACTTTAACCAAAGCAGCGGCGTAGTGGTTAAGGCGCTTGCCTGCGTTACTGAATGTTATAAGTTCGAATCTCGCCGAAAAAATTGCAATTACTTTAACCAAAGCGGCGGCGTAGTGGTTAAGGCGCTTGCCTGCGTTACTGAATGTTATAAGTTCGAATCTCGCTTCCGTGTTTTTTTTTTTCAAGTGACTAAATTAAAATACAGTATTACTAATAATAAAATTTCAGGTAAAATCAAGTTTTTGTCATAGTTACGTATGGGATAGCAGCAGTTCGACGAGTTGCTACTATCCCATACATAAAGAGGCTTCGAGCGCAAATGGATATATTAGATATTACCCAACGCATAGTGAATTACGACAATTAGAGAGATAAAGCGAGAAAGAAATCGAACAATAATTGAAAAGTGATTTTGCCAAACGGTATCTATGACGAAAAAAACTTGATTTTACCTGAAGTTTTATTGTTAGTAATATTTTAATTTTATTCACTTGAAAAATCAAGGTACATAAGCGAGACTCGAACTTACAACGTTCAGCTCCGCAGGGAAGCGCCATAGCTGACATTTTATACGATTTTGTCGCAAATTTAAATGTTTCAAAAATTATTTAAACGGTATCAGCTCTGGAATGCCATTGTTAACGACCCTGCCAAATATCTATACGATAGGTTGAAATACCTGATTTAAACGGTATCAGCTCTGGAATGCCATTGTTAACGACCCTGCACGATAGGTTGAAATACCTTCGTTTAAAGTCCAACTTTATAAAAACCGCTCTGCACTTATCCCATTCCGCCTTATATTGAATTTATTTCTGGTTTTCTATACTTGTAAGGTAACATTAATCTAGAGCAGAGATGCACAGACCGCGACCCTCCATCTATTTGTTGGCCACCATGTGTTATTTTAACAAGTCATACAATCAACGAAATATTATTTGTAGTCTTGAACAATGCATTTTCAAATAGTATTTTTCTGATGTGAAATTATCATTATAATGATTCAATGATAATGCTTTTAAACAATAAGGAAAAATAATCATCATATTTACAATAATAAACATTTTTATTTTTATTTTTATTGTATTTATGCGTATGAAATAGATAATTTAAAAAAAATTGTACACGCACATAAAGTAGCGCACCGCTAAATAATGAAAATTTAGAATCAAACTTGCGTTTGGCTACTACAAATCGAACCTAACGTAAAAAAATTATTAAGTCGATGCAATGCGATGCATCCAATATTTTTCTGATGTGAAATTATCATTATAATGATTCAATGATAATGTTTTTAAACAATAAGGAAAAATAATCATCATATTTATAATAATAAACATTTTTATTTTTATTTTTATTGTATTTATGCGTATGAAATAGATAATTTAAAAAAAATTGTACACGCACATAAAGTAGCGCACCGCTAAATAATGAAAATTTAGAATCAAACTTGCGTTTGGCTACTACAAATCGAACCTAACGTAAAAAAATTATTAAGTCGATGCAATGCGATGCATCCAATAAAAAATTATGTTTACTTTTGATTACGTTTTTTTGTAATGTGTAAGTAATAAACATGATATGATATATAACTTTCACGGTTTTTTTCGTGGCTCTCCTATAAGTCACAGTGAATCTATGCTGCCCTTGGTCTTAACAAGTCTGTGCATCCCTGATCTAGAGGAGGGGAGTTGAATTTATAGTTTGAATTAAAGAATTACTGCTTTAGTAATAAAATAGCAAATTATCTTTATTAAATATGAATAAACTGGAAATATAATCCCCTATAAATTTTTATAGATAACAAATAACAATTTAAATTAAGTTTGTGCCACTGATTTTTTTCCTGCTGGATCATAAATAAATTTAACTATAAATCGATCTTTGACTCAGAGTCTATCATACTAAACAGACTCACATACTAATTTCCTTTATATAAAATTTAATGCACATGATTTTTTTAGAATGAATTAGGTGACAAAATAAGGAACATCTTAGGATAAAACGGGGAACATCAAAAATTTTTATGCTTTCCGATGCTTTTTTGCCAGAATAAAAGTATGAATTTAATGATTTATCGAACAAAATAGTATTTTAATAGTGTGAGTGAATTGTCTCATTTAAAGATATGAATTAATTTTCGATAATTTTTGCTTAAACAATTGCAGTCAAAAATTGATTTATAAATTTGTTTAAATTGTTGCACAAATTGACAACAATTATATCGCATCAGCCGATGACCGTGTGGTTCCATTCAGCCAAATTTTTTCAGGAGAGAACCTTCCACCTGATGGACAACCCCATCAAAGTTGTGGACGACCCCTGATGGACATTGGAATTCCCCTACCACTTAATAACCTCTGATTAGAAAGCAGCATAAAACTAAGATGATAATAAATAGATCAACATATATAGACACAAATTATATTAATATTCCTATTTGAAAATTCAATTTTCATTGAGTTTCTACATATAATCATTCATGTTTCATCTGTAATAATATGAATTTTTAAAAATTGTTTATTTTTATTATAACTTTCTCTAAAAATAAAATCTGCCATTTTACTTACGATTTATCTAATATAGTATATAGCTATAATAGGTAATATAGTATATAGCTATAATAGGAAACTATTATTTATTTCAGTTTTTATTTAAAATCAAGATGAGTTATAATAATACTCCAAAGAATGATTGATGTACCTATATATGTATCAGACAAATGAAGATAGACTGAAAACCCTCGCATTTGCATTTATTTTATAATTTAATGCCATTGCAATTTTGTAAAGTAGATACTCTCTACAGAAAATATAAAATTAAATTCATTAAATTCCCATTTAACTTTTAATTCTATCAATGTTATAATTCATAATACAATTCATGTATATTATAATAAATATACATGATTCGTTTTTATACAGTTTTTATATCTTTTAAATCAAATTATAGTTTCTTGTTGCTTATGAAAAAAATGTTTGAATTAAAAATCTAACTACATGTTCTTCATTATATTTAAGATAGATACTATAGTCTTAACTACACTTTTTGTGGAGATACGAAATTCGGGTCGGATGTAGGGTATCACTCTCCATCTCTTCGAAAATTACGAAAGGAATTTGAATGGAGTGGCACCTTAGAAGAATAAATAAACGATAAAAAAATATCGTACCGCCCGGCCAGGAGATCCTTGTTCTCCACAACATAAAATAAAGAATAATAATAAACATAAGATAAAATAACGAAGAAGAGCGGTTGTGCTACACGAAGGTGTCACAAAAAAAGACGAGATGAGAAAAGATTTATGAAAGACGATAATGAGAAAACATTCTCCGAGAAAAAATTGAAATAAAGGGTCAGTTAGTTTGCTGAGACAGAAACAGACTAAGGTACAAAGTCAGTCGGGATAAGGGACTCGACAGAGATATGAACGTTTTTCTCCAACGGAGAATACTTTGTTTTCCCCAAGATTAACACTCGAAGATTCCTCTTTTGGACTCCGAATTTGAGAAGAACATCGGAAAACAGTCTCTTCAACTATTCTCCATATAGTTTTCTTGATTCTCAAGATACAAGTTCATTAGACAATCATTACATTAAAGTGAACAATATTTCAAGAAAAGGAAGATCGATTCCTTTTCTATGAGACAAGAAACGCCAATCGTCTCGACCGGGAGAAGAAAAAGGAAGATACTTATATACTTGAATTTTGTTTAAAAACTATAGACATGCCGTGAAAGTAATTATACCTAAGTGAAAAGGTATTTATTCTTCCAAAAAGAACTATTGTTGGGCCACTCTCTATAATAACTCTCTCTCTCTCTATTAAAGAAAGTTGTTTATTATAAACTCTCACTAGTCACTGGTGTATCCTTCCAAAAAGAACTATTGTTGGCCACTCTCTATAATAACTCTCTCTCTCTCTCTCTATTAAAGAAAGTTGTTTATTATAAACTCTCACTAGTCACTGGTGTCGAAAAATCTCATTACCCAGCTTTATCTATTGCGCCATATACCGCCATTATTACCTGTACAAGTTCATCCGAAGGTCCCACATTTTATATATGATGGTGTTTTTAAAAAAATTATAACTAATAATTAAGGTGATGATTTTTGGTAACAGCGACAAAATGCTAAATCGATGATGAAATATGAAAATACGGAAGTACATGTTATTCGGCCTTATCTATCGCGCCATATACCGCCATTATTACCTGTACAAGTTCATCCGTAGGTCCCACATTTTATATATGATGGTGTTTTTAAAAAATTATAACTAATAATTAAGGTATAACAGCGACAAAATGCTAAATCGATGATGAAATATGAAAATACGGAAGTACATGTTATTTCTGTTTTTTACACGTATTTTCATTTTTATCATCAATTATTCAATTTTTTCATTGGTTATGATATGCGACAAAATGCGAAATGAATTCAAAATACGAAATCTACACATTACTGCAATATAAATGTGAAATTTTTTTAACGTAATTTTAAAAATTATAATAATTCCCGCTTCCTTAGTATTTTTACACTTCTGAAATTTCACATAATCCGACTGCTTTCACTGTCAGTTCCAAGTAGCAGTTTCATTTGTTCTAAAACAGGGGTTCCCAATCTTTTTGGTTCCAGTATCCCCTTAGCTCAGTGGTTCTCAACCACTGAGCTAAGGGGTTTGGCAGCACACTAGTGTGCCACCAAACCTTTGAGGGCGTGCCGCAAAAAATTAAGAATGAATTGTATGTATGTATAAAAATTTTATATATCATTTATGTAAATAGTGAAACGTGGTTGGCTGGATATCCCTTTTGCAGTCCTACTGTGTGAGGGTGTGCCGCGAAAAATTAAGAATGAATTGTATGTATGTATAAAAATTGTATATATCATTTATGTAAATAGTGAAACGTGGTTGGCTGGATATCCCTTTTGCAGTCCTACCGATTCCTATAAACAGAGTATCGTTAGAAAAATCTAACCCTCAAATTTCTGCGCCAGCCAAAATTTTTTTTTTGTCGTTATTGATAATTTAAAAATTAAAGAAAAAAAATTAAATTAGTTCTGCGCCAGCCAAAATTTTTTTTTGTCGTTATTGATAATTTAAAAATTAAAGAAAAAAAATTAAATTAAAATTACAGTTTCTCTAAAAAATCAAAATCCGCAGGTGGCGCTATAACTTAATAATGGCCACCATTTAATGACCCCTTGTACGAATATCTCTCACATCTCTCTAATGTGAATGTAATAAGAACAAATACAATAATCTGTAAATGAAAATTCGTTGTTAAATCTAAATTATTATTTAAAATATTTAGGTGGCCCGCCAAATTTTAAAATATTAAAAAGTGTTCTTCAACAGAAAAATGGTTCTCAACAGAAAAAAGGTTGAGAACCACAGAAATAAGCATATAAAACACACAAACATCCAATTTTAAAATATTAAAATGTGTTCCACAACAGAAAAAAAAATTGAGAACCACTGCCTTAGCTTGTAATAAATTATCCGGTACCCCATGTGCATGCATAGGAGGTGCAGATGCCACGGAGGCGAGCCTCGAGGGGGCGTCGATCTGGCAATCTCACTAGCTATCTTCAATCTTAACCAGGTATTTTTAGTTATCGTACCCTGCAATGAGAAAAAAGTTTATGCAACCTCACTGGAATAGCCCGGAAATGGAACAGCCTGGAAATGTTGATAACAACACTTTTTGGAATATATTAATAGCATAATATTCTTATTTGCCTCCTATTCACCGTATCCCCCTGGACAAGCTTCCCATATCCCCTGTGGGTACAGATACCACAGCTTGGGAACCCCTGTTATAGAAGTTTTATTCCAAATTTTTTGTTTTGGTCTGGCCCTTATTATGATGATTAGTAATCAGTTTTGTTAATTCATCCAAAAGTTTAAACATTGGTAAAATTTGGTTTAGTGAATATCACATATCTGAAAAGAATTTCTCGTTATAACTTTAATTCGTTATGTCCCAGAACATAAAATTGTTGAAATGTATACAAATTATTTTATATACTAATACGGTATTTATTTTACTTAATTAATTCTGCTTTTTTTAATATAATTTTAAAACTTTGTAATACGAACAGGGAAGATTATGCGAAATTTCAATATGATATTTATAAAAAAATCATTTTAATTCAAATATAAGAAAACAATAATAAAAAATAGAAATTGGCTTATATTTAAATTTAAAATAGTCAGTTTATATGTGGATGTTCGATACTGGAAGTCCACCATATTGTTTATGGTTTTATCCATGGTTTTACCATGCATTTAAACACTGACCATATTTATAATATATTTTCTGCTATGCCTTTTCAGTTTCTATATTATAAAAAGCAATTATAAAAAGTCTTAAGTTATCTATTATTAAAAGTCAATTATCCCGTATTATAAAAAGCAATTTTAATTTAATTAAATTGATATCTACAAAAAGTCTTTTATTTCTGTTTTAAATTAAACAAATTACTGTAAAAAATATATATACATATTGTTTTTTTGTATTTTTCCAGACATTTATAAGACACAATTTATATGCAGCATAAATTTTTTATTATTTATATAATATATAATGTTATTTTTTATTGGTTTTTTAAAATAATTTATATTATCTGCAAAAAATACAATACAATGATGAACAGGAAAGCCAGAACACTGATCTGAACTTCGATGATCAGTATTCACTGCTTGCATTTTTTTATGTCAATAGATGATGCTATTTTCCATTCTACGAGAATACATGCCCTTCCACAGGTTGCCATCCCTGCGGAGGGGTCAGCCGCATTGCGGCGGAGGGGAATCGAAGGGCCAGGTCCGAACACCATGATAAACATTTTCAAAATGTAGGACCCGAGATTCGATCCAGGATCCTCCAGAGTGGAAAACAGAAGCATTTACACGTAGCGTAATCGCTTGCCTGTGGGCAAGCAATTACGCTGCCGTTTTGATTGAAAGACGTCTAATTTTTAGGTATATAAGTGGCACGGTCTGGCTTCATGACATTTGCCCTTAATTTTTTTAAAAACCAAGCCATACTGACCTAAACCCTTTTACACGAGTCACTTTTCGATGGCCCCAACCTGTACGCGGATCCTCCAGAGTGGAAAACAGAAGCATTTACACGCGACGTAATCGCTTGCCTGTGGGCAAGCGATTACGCCGCCGTTTTGATTGAAAGACATCTAATTTTTAGGTATATAAGTGGCACAGTCTGGCTTCATGACATTTGCCCTTAATTTTTTTAAAAACCAAGGCATACTGACCTAAACCCTTTTACACGAGTCACTTTTCGATGGCCCCCAACTTGTGTGTTAAAGCTGATCGAAATTGGCTTTAATATATAGGCAGGGGGATGGAGTTGTGTCTTCCCCTTGTGAAATGTGAGGGATGGTATAGTGAAATATGACAATATGATTTTGGTATGAGGTTTCTGTGGATGATGGTTCTTCTTTGTTGTTATTATTATTGTTGGTTATTATTATTATATTATTATTATTATTATTATGATAATAAATAGAAATTGTTTTACCAAAAGCAAATCTTGAGCAGATATACGAACAGAATAGGAGAAAGTTTCCTCATCTTCATCTTCAACAAACTGATCTGGATTATTAGTCCAAATGTTTATCTATTTACAAAATTATTATTTCAATTATATAATTTATATTATTTAAATTTTAGCTATTTTTAAAATAAATTTATTAACTCACTTGCTCTTCCGTTATTTGCATATATAATACAATATAATACATTAAATCTGATAATCCTTTCTTCACAAAATTTCTAAATTTAGGATTTTCAACTAAGGCACTAACAAATTCAAATATACTAAATACAAGATTTTCAAATCCTAATATTTCTCCTATAAAATATAATAATTATTTAAAAAATTAAATATATAAGCAAAATAATTATCATCATCATTATCATACCATCAGAATCCACAGGATTATTTGCTTCTTCTGTATCATTTACAACTGTTTTAACATATCTGAAATCTAAATTAAAGAATTTTACTTATAGCAATTATTATACTTAAACCTATCTCTTAATTACAGTGGTTACTTTCCAGACTACCATTATAAAAAATTTCTGCTGCAAAGCAAATCGAGCATTGTTTCATTTGCTAATATATATATGTACTAACAAATGAAAAAATGCTATGATTTGCTTTATATCCTGTTGCTTTATGATGGACATATACTATGAAGTTGAATGGAAATTCAATAACCATGGATCTGATGACAATAGAGACAATGTCCACGTGCAACATCTGTATTATAAGAAAATAAATTATACAAACGAAATACACATTCTTAAATAAATAACAGAAAAAAACAGCAGACTGTAATTTGACATATGCTATAGATCAGCGCTTCTCAAACTGTTTCATTTGGCAATTCCATTTACCCGAGCAAATATTTTCGCGACCCTGGGTATAGAGGTATATGAACTAGGAATACGAATTAAAACGTTTGCTAAAATTTCTGTGACCTCCAAATTTAATTATGCAACCCCATATGGAATCGTGAGCCACACTTTGAGAAGCTCTGCTATAGATAAATCAGTGTTTGCAGCAGGATCAGATGTATATAAAATTCCCATGTATAATAACAATGAAACATTTATGAAGACATGCAAAGTTTGTAGGAAAAACAAGACATAACAAAGTGCCTTAAGAAACAAATGTGACATCATAACAAGAAGTTTGACCACTGTATTAGCAAAAGAGTTTTTGAGCATGACAATTATAGAGTGAAGAGAAGCAATGAAGCAGTAATTTAGAACAAGCAATGAAACTATAAAAAGTACTTAAAAGAAGAAACCAAGCTTTGTGATTAACAGTAATACACAAAGAGAAATATCTAGGTCATGAGAATAGTGTGTAAAAAATGGGACTGTTTATGTAAAGGAGAGACCAAAAACTTCTTATCTCATCATGTTATGTGTATACTATAGATCTGTAATTACAAACAATGATAAGTTACAGTCTTACTAGTATGACTTTTTTGTTTTGACAGATCCTGTTTAACCAGAGTTATAAGTGTGATAGTAGAATTTAAAGTTTTATGCTGGAAAAAGTTGAGTATCAAGCCATGCTACAGCACATTCATCTTCAAGAAAAACTGAACAATCAATCCACAAAGAGATGTTAGCTGTGCATAGCAAGTAATGTTCATTATATGAGATTGTGATACAATCGAAACAAGAATTCAAATATGATTGCACCACCTACAAGATGACCCACAAGAATGCTGTCCAGCAAGGTCATGTTGTCTGTGTTTTGGAACAGCAAAGGTGTTAAATTGGCAGATTATTTACAGGAAGAGTCAACAATAACAGGCATACTACAGGAACTTTTATAACAAGTTACAAAACAGTATCAAGGAAAAAGGATATGGTTTGCTGTCAAAAGGTGTGTTGCTGCTAGCTGACAATGCACTTGCATACAAAGCTGCAGAAACAGTCATTTTTCTGTGCAAATATGGTTATGAAATCTTGCCCTATCTCTGTGTTCTCCCAATCTGACACCTTCAAACTTCTGTTTTGAAATATGAAAAAAATATTTATTGGAAAGAAATTTCTTTGATGATGTGGTGGTCATTACTGTTATGGAGAGCTGATCTGCCTCCAAATCTGCCAACTTCTATGAAGATGAGAATAAACAACTGATCATAAATCAACATTTACTAAGGGGATTTATCCAATCCAAATAAACCTATCAAGCCAAACTTTCTCTAGTGGTTTATTTTTGAAATAACTGCCAAATTAATAATTATTTATTTAAATTAAGCCACGGTGGCGCCATCTATTATTTAATAATTGAACTTTAATTTTTACTAATTTCCCAAAATTAAAAATTTGTCTTGGTCTGGAATCGAACCAGAAACTTCAGGTTACCGCCCCGACGTCTCTGTTGATGTCTTGATAGTCTAACTGGTAAATCAGACTACCAAGACATCAACAGATTTTCAATTTTGGGATGTATATAATTTAAGATTTGATTATTAAGTCAAATAAACAATGAAATAGTATGTTGAAATGATGAAAGTGAAATAATAAGTAGATATAAACAATAAAATAAAACAATGTAATGCTTCATGAAGCAGTAAGAAAATTATTGCTCTTTGCAAATTAGGCTTAGTTATCTATATCAACCTTTAATCTGAAACAGTTTAATCTTTTTAATGTAACTTCCATGATTGCAGAGTCACAGTCGGGAAGTCGGGATATTTTTGGGTGGAGTCGGAGTTGGATTTTTAAACTGCCCAGAGTCGGGAGTCAGAGTCAAATTTTTTTTGAAAGGTGGAGTCAGAGTCTGATCATTTGCAATCCGACTCTGCAACCCTGGTAATTTCTATATTCATTTAATATATTCCCTGTCCTAATTAATAATACATTTTAGTACTATTATATCTGTATACCATCTAATAGATATACAGGTAGGCCTCGATTAGCACGAATAATTGGTTCCACGAATTTCTCGCGCTAATCGAATTTGCACTAATCGAAGTATTAACTCTATGGAAAATATGGTAATTGGTTCTTGCTTTGTGAGATTCCGGCCATTAGCTATTTCACGATGAATAACCACAATAAACTTAACACTAACTGTTTAAGAAATATTTATTTTCATATTTTACATCATTGTTCATCATCTAAATTAATAACTTACCAGGAATTGCGT
>AYEL01077541.1:0-27003 GCA_000484575.1 Olivierus martensii
CAATAATAGTGATGAAGAGTGACTCAGCGAGTGTGTTTGTTCGGCTGTCCCTTTATATTTTTGTTTTTGATCTACCCAATCACATCAGTAGAGAGAGAGAGGTTTTAACTCATTTCTGACCTTATTTGGTCAAGTTGCACCTCTCTTCCACTGGGATTGACAGGTGCATCTTATTGACAGGATATTTTACAATAGTGTTTTTCCTCAGATCTGCAGACTTGGATCTTGCAGCTGTTTGAAATTTGATCATTGTTTCTTCTCTCAAGGCATTGTTTATGATTTGTTTGACAGTTATAAAATTCTTCCATCTCCCCTCCAACCTAAAGTGTCATTTACAGTTAAACTTTCCCCAATTGAATTGATTAGTTTTACAGTTTAAACTACTGCGTCACACCTGCAATCTAGAGTCCTCAGTATGGAACATAAATTTAATTTCCGCTTTTTTTACTACAAAAATAAGTTTATAGAATATTGGGAACTTTGGAACCCCTGTTGATAGGAGTCCTAGCAATTGCCCTTTTTGCCCATAGGATAATGCGCCACTGCTTATGTCTCCTTGCTTTAGGTAAGCAAGGTACTTATATTTGTCTATACTGTTTGGAAAGTTGTCACTTGCCGATCTCACATCTCAGGCAATATACATCGACAAAGAACGAAATTTTGCGAATCCAAACTGTTTTTAGATGTGCAAGTAGTTGTGCACGTGTTGTTAAAAGACAACAGTTTATGGAGAGTAGTGGGGCATATATATTGCGCAGTCGCAACAGATAGCTACTGCGCAAAATATTGTTGCGGACGTTCAGCTTCACTGTTTTTGCGGAGTTGGATCTCCTCTAGTCTTCTTAATATTAATTCAACGATAGGGATTTTGCCGCCCCTAACAAAGTGCCGCCAGGGGCAGGCGCCCCCTTTGCCCCCTACGCTACGCCACTGATTCTGGCATCACACTCCGTATCCGAATGCATAAAACAATTGCAAGAAGTTTCATTTTACGGCATAGGCACCGACGCATCGAACCACAAGGCTGAAAAGATGTTTCCTTTAGTTGTTCAATACTTTACTGAAACTGACGGAATCCAACAGAAGCTATTGAAGTTTGATTCGCTGAATAACGAAACATTGGAGGCAATTGCAAAGTTTTGTCTAGACACTTTAAGACAACTGCAAATTCCATCAGATAAATTAATCGCTTTTTGTGGAGACAATTCCAATACCAACTTTGGAGGGCTTCATCGATGCGGTCAGCGGAATGTGTTTCATCAAATTAAAGAACTAGGAAAAAATGTAGAAGGAATTGGATGCCCTGCCGCCCATATTCTCCACAATACTCTATCAAGCGCTGCTGGAGTCTTAAGTGTCGACATTGAAATAATCATCATGAAAATATTTAATTATTTTTCAATATACACGATAAGGACAGAGAAGCTGAAAGAGTTCTGTTTATATGTTGATGTCAATCATCAGACTCTTCTATCTCACTCAAAAACAAGATGGCTGTCGTTAATGCTCGCAGTTGAGAGAATTCTTAAGCTTTGGATTCCATTAAAACAATTTTTTGACGCCGAAGACAGGCCACCTAAAATAATTTCAGATTTTTTCAGTAGTCCGATCAATGAAATTTATTTCTTGTTTCTGCAGTCAAACTTGACTCTGTTTGAAAAAACTATAAAAAGCGTGAAGAAGAATAAAGTCTCGATAATTGAAATAAGAAATATATTAATCGACACTCAAAAATATATTTCTATAATTTAATTTAATATTTCTATAAAACATTATCTTTTAATCTATTTTTCATATTTTATTTATATAAGTCTGTATCTCTCATTTCCCCCATATCACTGTATATTTTTAGGAGTCCCAATAAAAATGAAAAAGTGAGGTTTCACTATATACTATTCAAAAATCACATACACAATTAAACTAATTGTGTCTGTTTTTAAATATCATAATTGTTGTTGGAACTGTTGTGTATGTAATTTTTGAATATCATATACACAACAATTCCAACAACAATTAAACTATATGTGCCTAGCAATAGGAACTCTAAGTAGTTAAAAATATAGAAGTTTGTTTTTTAACTGCTTTTACAACTAAATAATCAATCTGATCTAATGACCCCTACTCATATAAAATAGCTGCATTTAACCTTTTCCGCTCCACCAACTCGGCTCCTTAAACACGTGCGCTTCGTATAGTGCTCCTATAACTCGGCAGCCTAGACAAAATTTAAAACCCAATAATTTCGTTATTTTTGGTTAAATCGAGAAAAAATGGTTAAAATCTCAAATTCTATCATATTCTCTTCATATTTCTTTCGTATTACTCAAAAATTTGATTTTACGTTGATATTTTAATAAATTTTAATTACCCCTTTAATTTGAACTTAATCCGAAACAATTAACACATTTGTAATCTTTGGACCCCCCAAAATTCAAAAACAGTTTGTCTGAATTTGTCCAACTTGCTCAATCATAATCCGAAACAATTAACACATTTGTAATCTTTGGACCCCCAAAATTCAAAAACAGTTTGTCTGAATTTGTCCGACTTGCTCAATCATGTTCCACATTCCCTTCAGATTTTATCCTTACTTCTTTTTTACAGATATCTTGATCCAGTAATTATATAATTTGGGAAAGTTTGGCCCATTCCAAATAATATGATTTTGCTGTTTTTCACACACAAAATTCGATAAATTGGTTTTATTTAAAAATTTAGAAATTTTAACTTATCAGAGAAACAAAGCAACGTATACCACGCTTGACGATCGACGCGGAAGTCGGCGTCCTAGATTGTGGCGGGAAATACACCTAGCCCTTAATTTGTACAGCACTCAAATTACACGGTTTTTAAATGAAAACAGAAAAAATTTTTTTGGATTTTATTTTGATTGTTTTGCATTATGCCATTTATAAATTAAAAGACATTACACATTGATAAGTGAAAAAATGGAATGCTTCAATTTACGGACATTTTCAGTTTATGGCACCCATCTACAGGGCTCGACAAGCCTGGTAGCCAAGTAGTCAATTGCTACCAGAATTTCCATTTTGGCTACCGCTTACAAACAGGTGGTAGCTATTTGGCCACTGGCTAATGCAAACAGTTGATTCTAGGGACTCCGATATTGTAAAGAAGGCCGTAGTCCTAATTATATTTAAAATCTGAACCTTTAGGAAAATTTCTTCGCACTGTGTGCTTTAAATTTATTACAATATTGTTTAATATTTTTATTATGATAGCCGAGCGCCTAAACGAATCGCTTTGTTTACTCAAAGCTAAGGTAAAGCTAACTAGTAATTAATAATTAAAGAATAATTTAAACTAATTTGTCTTTGGATATTTGATTTGTAGATATTCCCCTAGCTAAGTTGCATTAGAGAATACTATCTGACTTGAGCCAAATCACTCTGCCGTGCTACATAGATAGCCTGTATGGGAGCATTAATATTGGCATAATTTGATAAGTTTCTAAATTAACCATTACCTAAGTTTCCCAAAATGAAATTCTGCCTGATACCATACTAACAAGTAAGTTAACTGGTAAGACTTTGAGGTACTATACCAAAGATCCCAATTCAATTCTAGTGCAGTGGTAAAATTTTATTTCAGAAAAATTAAATTATATTCTAATTATTAATTACTAGATGATGCCATCTTAGTCCAAATTTAAAAATGAAGTATTAACTCAACAGATAGTGTGATTATAGCCTTGATTTAAAATAATTATTAAAATTACAGTTTAATTCTAAATTATTATGCTAGGGATTAATTTGGTTTCATATATTTGACTTGTAGGGTATATATTTGGCCTAGTTGGGTTGCAGAAGAGTATATTAAATTTGCATTTCATATATATAAGAAAATTCTTAAATAAAAATGAACTTGAAATCCAGCAGCTGCATAGATCAAGCTGGATTTTAAAATATGTCACATGCATTAGTGAAAATACAGATTTAAAAATACAAATAGTTCTTGACTTATGACAGAGTTCAGTTTTAAAAATTTTGAATATCTGTTGTAAATCAGAAATAGTCAAAAATGCCAAAAAATCTATAGATTTCTCAATATGTGCACTAGGACACTATATATTAACACAATACTCATAAAAAAACAAAACTATTAGAATTAGACCAAAAAAGAATGCTTTCCATATATAAGATCATTGAGTCAGGGAATCGAATCTTAGTCAGTTGCATTGACCAGTAGCAGAATTTATTGATGACATCATCATTATAAGTTAATGACTACCTTTATAGAATTAGATGGATGGAAGAAGCTTTAAATTTTTAATTTTATTGTTTGCCTTTATTATTAAATACAGGTAGGCCTCGATTAGCGCAAATAATTGGTTCCACGAATTTCTCGCGCTAATCAATCCTTCAGTTCTCTTGACTGTACCATAAAATTGAATGCCGCAATGTATCCTGACTCCAAAGTCGCCGCAAAGCAGACTACAGCCAGGACCAAAGCTACAGCGATTGTTAAAAATATTCTCGCACCACACTCCGTGTCCGAATGCATAAAACAATTGCAAGAAGTTTCATTTTACGGCATAGGCACCGACGCATCGAACCACAAGGCTGAAAAGATGTTTCCTTTAGTTGTTCAATACTTTACTGAAACTGACGGAATCCAACAGAAGCTGTTGAAGTTTGATTCGTTGAATAACGAAACATCGGAGACAATTGCAAAGTTTTGTCTATACACTAAGACAACTGCAAATTCCATTAGATAAATTAATCGCTTTTTGTGGAGACAATACCAATACCAACTTCGGAGGGCTTCATCGACACGGCCAACGGAATGTGTTTCATCAAATTAAAGAAGAACTAGGAAAAAATGTAGAAGGAATTGGATGCCCTGCCCATATTCTCCACAATACTATATCAAGTGCTGCTGGAGTTTTAAATGTCGACATTGAAATAATCGTCATGAAAATATTTAATTATATTTCAATATACTCGGTAAGGACAGAGAAGCTGAAAGAGTTCTGCTTATACGTTGATGCCAATCATCAGACTCTTCTATCTCATTCAAAAACAAGATGGCTGTCGTTAATGCCTGCAGTTGAGAGAATTCTTAAGCTTTGGATTCCATTAAAACAATTTTTTGACGCCGAAGACAGACCACCTAAAATATTTTCATATTTTTTCAGTAGTCCGATCAGTGAAATTTACTTCATGTTTCTGCAGTCAAACTTGGCTCTTTTATTAAATATATTTTATAATTTTTAAAATACATTTGATAAAAATAGTATACTTCAGAATAATAATAATTTTTATAAGCTGTAGCTCTTGAGACATTCCTTAAGTCGCAGAAAACAATAAAATTTTTTAAATAGAATAATTATTCTATAATGAAAATTCTATGACTAAAAATAATAGACAGAATTATTTTGCAAAACCTATTTAAAAAATTGTTTGAAAACATAGCAACAGTAGGAAATGAGATGTCTTCAATGTTGGAAGAAAATAAATTTGAAAGTATGTAAAAAAGATTTTCTTTTTTTTTGTTAGTATGGAATATTTACTCGATCAGATTTGATGAAGCATATTTCAATGAATATTAAAACATATTGACAACTACTTATTGTTTTTTAAATTTCTTGATAATTATTGTGTAATAGACAAAGATTATTGTGAAATATGTTATATTTTTCATATCTTTTTCTATGATATCTGCTGAAGTTGTTACGTTTTTTTAATTCTTAAATATTTTATTCTTATTTGAAAACATTGTAATTGCTCTTCTTTTTTTTTATATATACAGTATATGATATGCTTCTGAGTTTGTAAATATCTTTAGTTGCAATGTTATTTCCAGATTGTTTTAATTCAGCCAAAACTTTATTCAAGTCAAATTTTCAGAGTTTAGGTTGTTTCATTGTAAATAACAAATAGTATAATATATCTTCAAAACTATTTCATGTATAATGTTGATTATTATTTTATGAAATTATTAAATATACATATATACTTTATGAAATTATTATATATACTGTATTTTTAATTAAATATTGTATAATAATTTCCAGGACTTTTGCTATTAAAGGCATGTAAGCTTGAGATATTATTATTATTATTATTATTATTATTATTGTTAAGGACATAATTATCCATTTATTTTATAATTTCCAGGCATAGTATTTCAATATGTAAAATAAAAATTGCATCATAATTTATTACATTTTGCATAAATTTTCAAATTCTTCAAATTATATATGAATAATTTGAATGGTTTGAAAATATGGCATGCATTTCAACAATAGCATACATATTTTCTTGAGTAAATGTTAGCATCATAAAACACCAAAATTAAAATTAACAAAACAAATTGAAAAAAATATTTTCATTACATCTGAGAGGAAAGCCTTAGCTATACAAGGTAGGATTAAAAAGTAACCAATCTTTTTAAATATAAAAAAAAAGGTCATAATAAAAAATGCTACATTCTGTATAAAGGTAAGTAAATAAAGAATTTTTCTGCCTGGCAATAATTATTTTCTAAAAATCATCTTGTTTGTTATGGTAGTATTATAACTTGATCATCCCAAAGAAAAATGCCTGCATTTGAATAAAGAGTAAATATTAAATTTTGCTACAAAAAGTTACACTGATATTTTAAAATTAATAAGATAAATATACAGCAAATATTAATTGTCAAAATCATAAGTTTGTTACTGAAAATGGAAAATGATCATGATGAAATTGTTGATGATTCAAGATCAGGCAGACTGTCAAACTCAAAAACAGAAGAGAATTAATACTAGAGAAAGCTACAGTTAAATAAAACAATGTTTAAAGAGATCCTTATTCATCTTAGAGATGCAATAAGAAGAAAAAGGTATTTCTCTTTAAATCGAAAGAGTAGAAATTTCTGCAATACAGTACACTTGCCTATAGAGCACCTGTGTCTTGGAATATTTGACTAAACATTCTGTAACTATCTTAATCCTTCTGTAGATCTTGTGCCTTGTGATTTTTTTCTTTTTCCTGAGCTGAAGAAAGTTTTAATAAAGAAGTGTTTTTTCTGCAGAAGCAGCCATTTATTTTACAATATTGGAGATAAACAAACTGAAAAATGAACTTTCAATTGGCTTTCCAACAGATTTACAATCATTGAAAAAATGTGTAGCTAGCCAAGCAGAATAGTTTGAAAAATTTGATAAACAATACTTGCCTGAAATTTTTTATGTTACTGGCAAAGTATGAAATGCAGGCATTGTATAGAATGCCTAGACAATATATAGAATGTCTGGCATTTTTAGGCAAAGTATGAAACGATTAATATTATGTATACTTTGCTTAGGAGGCAAAGTATGAAACAATTAATATTATATATACTTTGCCTAGGCATTGTATAGAATGACTGACTATTTAGGCAAAAAGTATTAAGAGAGAGAGTCATGAAATCAATATATGAAAATATATGTTGTACAAAAGATGTTAAATTAATACTTATTTATGAAAATTTAAAGGAACTTTAAAAATGTCAATAATTTTGTCAAAAAGGATAAAAATTTAAAGGAACTTTAAAAATATCAATAATTTTGTCAAACAAGGTGCAAAATATATTTGATTCATTGTCTCAAAAATAAAATTAAAAAAAAACTATTTATCTGATGTTATATTTTGAGCAGATTTTAGGAATATTTTTTAAGTGAGCTGAACATTTTTAAAATTGTCTGCATATTTTTCCAGGAAAAATCAAAATCTGTGAAGTTTTTTGAATGTGATTTACCTTAAAATGTTTAACTAATTATTACAATTGGCTATATCTTCATCAGTTATCAATAATAACAGTAGAACCTTTGATAACATTCCTGATAAGAACAGAATTAATTGATTCACTTGTTGAATATTACATCATTTTAAAAACTACTCACTTTATATTCTACAAATTCCATTTATAGTACAGGTAGGCCTCGATTAGCGCGAATAATTGGTTCCACGAATTTCTCGCGGATTAAAACTATTTTTTCTGATGGTAAAAAACGAAATTACAACTCCGAATAGCCTAATAATTAAACAATTTTATGCATACTTACAAGTCCAAATAGAAATGACAAATTAATGTACGAATAGAGTTGTTGTATGAGGATATATTATACCGATGATCTTGCTATCGAATGTAAGGATGTGTTGGAGAAAAAGGAGAACACGTGTTAACTGTAAGAAGGGATTCTTTATTCTAACAAGAACAACAGAATTCCACTACTAATAAAGAAGGAAGTAATTTACACCAGATGTTGAGATGGGGACTAGAAACCATAAACACATGCAAGGGGTTGACTTGCTAATTGGAATGTGAGATGTTCCAATAGTTTGCACTTATTTAGTATTTAAAATTTTTTAAATTTAGAGTTTAAATACTATTTGGACGGCAGACACCTAAAAATCGCTTCGCGGGCACCACGTTGCCGACCCCTGGTGTAGACAATATCAGAAACGGTTCGGCTTTCGTGCAATACACAAAAACAGATGGATTCATCAGCTCAGGAGTTTGATCCTCATTCAATGCAAATCGGTAAAGTCCATGTAGTCAGATGCTATATTGGGGAGAGGAAGGTATACTAGATTGGCTTTAGATTTCAGTCTAAAAGACTATTTCGTTTTATATCATTAACTTTTAAGCTTTATTAATACATTAGGTAGCTTAACAAATAATAATAAAATTAATTAGAGCCATAAAATTACTGGCATTAACTGAATTATCAAGCGATAAGAAGGATTCTTCAAGTGAGCTGAATATAAGTTAGCGTTCAAACATGCCACTTGCCATATCTAAAAACATTAGAGAATTAATCCTTCATCACAGGAAAAATGGAATATCTGTAAAAGATATTGGAAATATACTTCAAATAAGCCCAAAAACAATTTATAAATTATTACAGCAATTTCATGAGAAAGGAATCCTATCACCTAAAACAAAAAAAAAAACGCCTGGGCGTCCAAGACTGACTACAAGCGATGAAGATGCAGAAATAATTCGTCTAAGCAAAGAAGATCCATTCCGATCTGCTAAGTCTATTTTGATGGAAACATTTTCAGTCCCATTTAGACATTTTAAATTTTATCTATTATATAATATGAATATAGTAAGAAACACATCTAAAAATGAACTAATGTTAAATATTCAAGAGTTTAAGCTTCTTATTTTATAAGTAAATTTTCAAATAAAATTTACCAATAAAGAATTTTATATCATGTTTACAAAACTGTCCTTATTTATTAGAAATAAAAAGAGAAATAACATCCAGAGAAGATGCAATCAAAATCTATTCATTAAGCCATTATCAATTGTCAGCACCAATTTATCATGATATGTTAAAATATGCTTGATATGCAGCAAAATTAGTTGAAAAAAGAAATGTATTTTTAAACGTGAATCAGGTTTTATTTTCCGACATTATTAAAACTTCCAAATGTAATTGTGGGATGGCTGCATTTGTACAGTGTTCATGATGCCAACATATTTTATGTTTTCGATGTTTTTATGATAAATATCATAATAATGATTGTATATCTGATGAAAAAACTTCTATGTTAACAGTAATATCATGCAATATTTTAAAACATTTTAATAAATAAAATCAATTGTGCCTTTATTGTAATATCTATGAGAATTAAATCAAAATATCTATCTTCATGGTATTTACATAGTTGTCGATTTTTGAAATGAGTCTCGTCATTCTTCATAGAGCGCCAACATATTTTATGTTTTCGATGTTTTTATGTTTTCGATGTTTTTATGTCATTCTTCATAGAGCACTTAAAACATTTGAAATAATTATCTGAAAATTGTTAAATAATTGTTAAAAATCCAAATATATTGTAAATTTTAAAAAGTGCAAAAGTTTAGAGAGGAAAAAAATTCAGAAAGTACCGAGGATCGAACCTATACCCTCAGACCATCGGAACCCCGATGTAGTCGCTATGCCACTACAACACGTAATCGAATTTCCGAGCATTCGCTATTTAAGTAAAACAAAAAATTTCTGAAATTTCAAAAGCAATTTCCTTGAAAACACTAGAGTAGTGGCCCCCAATATAGGGGTGGTTCTTCATCTATTGTTTATGCTCTTTCAGATGACAAAATATCAGCAAAATCCCAGACACATTTTTCGATGTTTTTATGTCATTCTTCATAGAGCACTTAAAACATTTGAAATAATTATCTGAAAATTGTTAAATAATTGTTAAAAATCTAAATATAATGCAAACTTTAAAAAGTGCAAAAGTTTAGGGAAAAAAATTCAGAAAGTACCGAGGATCGAACCTATACCCTCAGACCATCGGAACCCCGATGTAGTCGCTATGCCACTACAACACGTAATCGAATTTCCGAGCATTCGCTATTTAAGTAAAACAAAAAATTTCTGAAATTTCAAAAGCAATTTCCTTGAAAACACTAGAGTAGTGGCCCCCAATATAGGGGTGGTTCTTCATCTATTGTTTATGCTCTTTCAGATGACAAAATATCAGCAAAATCCCAGACACATCGGGTGCGATGTTCCCTTGTGAGTGAAAAAAGCAATGTACTTTGGTATATCTTCCATTATTACGAGATATCATCAGTGTTCTATGAAAATAAATTTTTCTCATAACATTGCATCATAAATTGACATTCTCTAATTATAGGTTGAGGGGGAGTCTGGGAAGCAGAAATAGTATGTCTTCTGACATCAAAGTTCATCTGAACATTATGCAAACAACTTTCATTCTGAGATGGTGCCTATGGCAGTAATTTATCTGTGTAAAAACTTATCTATTCATATAATTAATACTTAGAATCAGTACTTAATAGCTGTATAAATACAGATTTTAATACAAGAAATATTTTCAGTCCTATAACTAGGGCTCTATGCCTAGCAATTGGAATGTTGGTACAAAAACCCAAAGATCCCAGTTTGATCTTGGGCCAAAGCAGATTTTTTTTTTTTTCAGATAATTTAATTAAAAATTCTAGTCTGATCATTAATATATAGATGGCACAATACTTTGATTTAATCATTAGTAAATTTATTAATTATGAGATGTTGCTAACTCTAGTAAAAATTATTTCCAGTTATTAAAATTTCCAGTTAAAATTTTTTGAAGGATTAATTTGGCAATTTGGATTATATTTGGCTATTTCCCTTGAAGTTTGATTTATTTGTCTAATTTAAGATTTTCATATATGATTTTTGTTAACTTTTTTGAATAATTAAATTGACAATATATTGGATTAAGCTGATGACTGAAACATTTGATCATTATATTGAAATTTTTAGAAATAATTCATTGGTAGAATATAATTTGGATTATGTCCCAATGTTATACTATTCTATTTAATTGAAATATCAGTTGAATTTATAGAAATTGTGGTGTAATGATCAGATATAGGGCAATCCCTAACTTATGTTGATTTGTACTTACATAGGTTAATTTTAGTTAAGACCAGTCCAAACCTCTCTCTCCTGAAAAACTGAAGTTGTGGGACTTGAAATTGAATATAGTCCTCCAAGATAGCAAGTGACTGCTTTTTATCAAGCAACTTGTGTGTTTATTCTTTGATATAACTATTTTTAATGTTATATTAGCAAAAAACTTTAACATAAACTATTTTTTTAACATAAAAAATAGTAATATTACACTGTAAATAATTCAGCTCATTTCAAAAGTGAAATGAGCAGAATTATTTACATTGAATAAGAAGTGGGAAGAAATTATGCATTAGTAATATTACACAGTTTATATGCTCTGACATATGTAGATTTGATTTACATAGGATTTTGTGGAATGATCAATCTGCATAAGTTGGGGATTGCCTGCATTTGATCATTTAAATTAACATTAATAGATACAAGCTTTTTCACAAAATAAAAAATCATAGTTTATTTATTAAATCATAACTTTAATGATGACTTTAGTTCATAATTTTTTATGGACTAAATTTGTCGTAAATTTAATTTAGAACTAATTCATATATTCATTAATAATTAAATTATCACTTTTAAATAAACTTGCATTGGTAATTTATAATTAGTTCTAAATTTAATTTAAAACTATAAATTATAAAGTGATAATTTGTTAAAATTTCATTTTATCAGTAATTCTTAGTTTCATGTAAACTTTTAAGATGATTTTTAAAATTAAATTCAGAGTATAGTATGTTTATATAATATAATAAGTAAAATTCATTATTTAATTTTTAGACAGTATTTGTGGTTTGATGAAAGAGGAAAAAAATGTAAAGTTGCAGCTCCTCAATATATAGATTATGTGATGACCTTCACTCAGAAAACAGTGAATGATGAATGTATTTTTCCTACAAAATTTGGTATTTATATTTAAATTAATCTTATATATAGTTTAATTTAGTAGTCAATTTTCCAAAATCTAGAACAGGGGTTCCCAACGTACTGAAAGATTCATATTTAAACATTGATATGATATGGGTATGTATATGTGTATGTATACACACAAACACACACAAAAATATATATAAAATGATCAAAATATAAGCAAAAAGTTTATATAAATAATTATAGAAAGAATACAGACATGTGCTGGCTTTTATGAAAAAATTATAAAATAATAAAATATCAGATATAAACCTTTCATGAACTGTTTGGAGATTGCAAATCTAGTAAATCATGTAATTTATCAAAATTTAAAATTGATTTGTTTTTAAATTAATGACTACAAATATATAATTTTTTTATATTAAACATCAGTGATTGGATATTGGCAAAAAATTGGCTGAGTTTTTCATATATGACTTTTATTTAATTTCATAAATATTTTTTGATAAAATGCTGATAAATATATGCTATATTTTTATTACACCTATATATCTCAGAGATTTCAGTTATTGATATCTCAACCCATTAACTTTTTAATAAATTTATAATTACACACACACACACACACACACACACACACACACACACACACACACACATACACACACACACACACACACACACACACACACACACACACACACACGCACACACACACACACACACACACACACACACACACACACACACACACCAGATTTTTTATTAATTTTCAAAGAATTTTCTAAAGATAGCAAAGTAATTTGCCATGTCACCAGCAGAAATCTTGAAAGTTGTATTAATGTTTTTTACTAACAAACAATTATATTGAATGGATGAATAAATGACTCTTCTATGAAATTAATAGACAATCTGGTCAAGTAATTATAAACAGTAGATAATTATTGTAAAACAAATCCATCAACTATGAAATTTGGATAATAATTCAATATATAGGAATTCTTTGATTAGTGCAGTTAATAAATCCTCACAATACACCACATATATCAAAACTGCACTAATCAAACTACAAAACCAATGGGAATAATTATAATGAATCCTGGAAGATATCAAAATTATAAACATGTACAGTATTTTTCCTCTCTCTCGTATCTATATTGCATAAATAGAATAATTATGATGAATCCTGGAAAATATCAAAATTATAAACATGTAGTTTTTCTCTCTTTCTCAAAATGTATCTATATTGCAAAATAAACCTAAAAACTTAAAAAAACCTAAAAGCCTAATTGCTCTCTTCGGTGTTCAAATAACTATTAAACAAATACTAAGTACACACAAGCAGAATTATGTTTAAAAGTATTGGTCTGCTTGTGTGTGCTTATACTATGTTGCATTACATGTACTTTAAATCATTGAGGAATATGTATAGGTTTTAAAAATTTATAGAAAGAATTAAAATTTATTTTTCACAAAAAAATATTTTTTATAAAATTGCATAAATTTTCTAAAAAATAATTGAACGTCTGTAGACATTGAGTACTGGAGAGGAACTAAGACAAGGCTGGCTATATAATAATGTAATGGCTATTATTAGGTAGTTGCTATTCATGCTAAATTTATTAATAAATAAAATTACAAATTTAAAATATAACAATTAGATGGCATAATATTAACAGAATTAAATAAATAAATTAATTAATTATAGTGAAACCTCTGTTTACGAACTTAATTCACTCCTGAAGGTCATTCGTAAACTGAAACTATTTTCCCCATAGGAATTAATGTAAAATGGATTAATCCATTCCTGGACTCCAGATGATTGCTTATTTAAACTTTTACAATAGTACTTGATGCATAAGTTCTTAACACAGAATCAAGTGGTAATTATTAAATTTATCACAAAAAAGATCAACACAACACTAAGCATATCAAATTTAGACGAAACTTAATTTAGTTTTACCGTACTTGTATGGAGGATAGTTGATGACGTAGATGGAAGGTGGTGAGGAAGTGAAATGTTATTGCTTGGAAGGGGATTCTTTTTTTCTATCTCTTGGCACTACTTGACTCTGCTTCAGACCCACTGGGCCTCTGTCTCACTCAGTAACGTAACCAGCATTTTTTTTTTTTTGGTGGGCCAAGGATGGGCCACACCAATGTGAAAGAACATTATCCCGTATGCACTTTATTAAATCGTATTTACTTAATAGAATGCTTGATAATCTATTGAGCAATTTAGCAATCATGTTCGAGAGAAAAATCAGAAAAGCTCTCTATTTGGACAAAGTAATCGATTGTTTTGCATCATTAAGTAAAAATCACTGCATAATTTTGTATTGAGCTGATATCAAATAAATACTTACTGTATATTTACCAGTATTTTGAAACTTTATTTATTCTTTCCAGCTAATTGCATTAATTAAGTACTGCGTAAAATATGCAAAGGACGGATTTTTCGCAGCTTGTAAATAAAATTTTTTATCGCTATTAGCATGAAATTATGTGGGCTTAAATTATGCTTGTTGTTTTTTATTTTCATTTTTATGGAATACAAGGCTTCTTGGATTATGAGGTGTTTAATGTATTCGGTTGAAAATTTTCAGTTTTTACAAAACTCAAGGAGTCTTGGGTTATGTGGAGTTGAACTCTTGCGGTTTTCAATTTTACGTTTGGGTTATATATTCAGAGTGGGCCAGAACTTTCAATGCATAGGCCATGGCCCACCTGGACCCACCCGTAGTTATGTCCCTGGTCTCACTATAAAGTTGTGCAGTGTGATTTATTTTTGTCTACTTTTTAAAATGTTTCTAAAGTGATACATGGCATTATCATTGAAAAAATTTATGTTGACAACTTGTGTGTTTGTAACTTGAGACATGCTACATCATCCAAGACACTTTGTGTTCGGAAAATTTGTTTGTAAACTAAATTGTTCGTGATCCGAGGCATTCATAAACCAAGGTTTGACTGTAATTAAATTTATTTCAATGTTCTAATCGTGTAGATTACAATCCCCGAAATTCAGTTGCCAACACTTCAGAGGGTTTGCAAAAAAAAAAAAAATCACACTTGTTGAAGCGCACCAATCAATTTCACACCACATATATTAAGGGATAGTCTCAAATTATTTTGCACACTAATCAAAATCGAATTATTTAAACCTGCACTAATCAAGGGATTCCTGTACAATACTTTATAAATGTAAAAGTCATTACAACTTCTGAATTTTTATTCTACAAAATTTCACAAAAACTAAATAAATTTTATTGAAATTTTGATATCCTAATCTTCTTTCTCTAAATACAATTTTAATGGCTGCTTCCATAAACTAAAGAAGCCTGCAAACAAAAATATATCTATAAATAGATATTGAATTTCATAAGACTCTACTATAATCTAAGTAATTTTCTTCTAAATTGGTTTATCAAAAATGCTTTTAAATGTTAAATCTTAATGAATAACTAATTTTGGAAGCCTCTGAAGTCATAGTTGAAATAAAATTTACCTGCAAAAGAATTTATAGAAGTAAATAGCCAATGAACCACATCCAGTTTCCAAGGTCAATGATTGTTTACATTTGATTCTCCTTACACATGCCAAAAATATTAAAAATGAAATAAATTTTATGACAAAAATTCAGTTTTATAAAGAAAAAAATATGTATATATTTTTCATTCAGTTTTTCAATTTAAAGCATTTTTTTCATGGTTTTTTTTTTGTTTTTGTAGTATTTCATATTCAAGGAGTTTCAATACTTGATAATAGCATAAGAAAAGCTAATTAAAATAATAACAATATTTTAACTTTAAATTTCTTCTTTACTGCTAATAACAATCTATTTTTAATAAAGAAGATAATTACTTCTAAATTAAAAACATTTTTTACATAAGATAATAACTGCTTCAATTCTTATTGTTAGTTATCTAAATACTTAACTGATGTGCTTTTCACTTCAGTTAAAATCATTTTAATATACTATATATCTCTAAAAAAATTACTCTGACAAAAATGCACTATAGTATGCATTATAAAATGTTTAACAGAACTACCATAAATACTAGTGTATAAGCCGAGGGTTTTTCTCAAAAAAAATTTTTCTGAAGTGGAGGGATTGGCTCATCGATCAAAAAATCAACTTTTTTTTTTTGGCTGGAGAAATTGAAGTAATAAGCAAAACCGTTACTTTTTTTGTACCGTATTGTACCATTTTTTATACCATATTGATAAGCATTTTAGATAGAAAAACTGAATCTCTTCCTCTACCAGTAGTTATATCTATTTGCTGCTCTTTTTTCTCTGCACTTTACTGTTGTATGGATTCTGCCATATAACATATACTTCAATTTGACTATGGGAATATTAATCAAATGCCATGGAGGCTCATAGCTACTTAGTTAGCCTGTTTAGGAGCACCAATATCAGCCTATTTTCATAAATGTTCTAAATTAATTAATATATAAGCTTTCTCAATGAGAGCTATTCATTTAAGAAAGCTCTATTTGCTAGATGCTTTGGTAATTTAAGACACTGATATAGATATTGAAGTTCCCAGTTTGACTCTAAACCAAGGCAAATTTTATTCTGGGAATTTAGTCAAAATTAGAGTTACCGTATATACTCGTGTATAAGCCGAAAATTTTTTTTTCCTCAAAAAAAAAATTTCTGAAGTAGGGGGATTGGCTTATACATGGATAAAAAAAATCAACTTTTTTTTCGCTAGAGAAATTGAAGTAATAAGTAAAACCATAACTTACAACGTCTCCTGAAGATCAGGAAGGAAATTTTCCAATAATTAATTTAATACATTATCAGGTAAAATTTTATCTTACTCCGAAGCATTCGAGCGTTGAAGACCAGGAAGGAATTTTTGCAATAATTCACTTAATTTGATACCAGGTAAAATTTTATTTTACCCTGATGCAATCATGACATCAGGTAAAATTTTATCTTACCCCGATGCAATTGAGCATATCACGCCATCGACTATATACCATAATCAGATAGGTGACGTCGCACAGCCAGATACGACATGATGCGAAAACTCAACAATCAATCTAGAATCTTACCTAGGATTCATATTTGAGTGAAAATATATATTTATTTTTCATTATTATTAAGTTTATCTTA
The DNA here is from genome assembly GCA_000484575.1 of Olivierus martensii. NCBI lineage: Eukaryota > Metazoa > Arthropoda > Arachnida > Scorpiones > Buthidae > Olivierus > Olivierus martensii. Next base: position 17,420 of record AYEL01077541.1, read on the forward strand.
TCCCAATGGGCTCAAGCACATCGCGCCACTGACTTCAACCTGCGTCTATATATCGTAATCAGAAAGGCGGCAATGCGCTGCCTGATACGACACGTCGCGAAAACTCAACAATCAATCAAGAATCTTACCTAGGATTCATATTTGAGTGAAAAATTTCCTGAAGACCAGAAAGAAAATTTTGCAATAATTCATTTAATATGATACCAGGTAAAATTTTATTTTACCCCGATCGATTGAGCGTGTCACGCCATCGACTCCAACCGGTGTCTATATACCGTAATCAGATAGACGATGCCATGTGGCCCGATAAGACGCGACGCAAAAACTTGACAATCGGTCAAGAATCTTACCTAGGATTCATATTTGAGTGAAAATATATATTTTTTTTCTCAAAAAAAATTTTTCTGAAGTGGAGGGATCGGCTCATCGATCAAAAAATCAACTTTTTTTTTTTTGGCTGGAGAAATTGAAGTAATAAGCAAAACCATAACTTATTGAACGTATCTCCCGAAGACCAGGAAGGAAATTTTGCAATAATTCATTTAATATGATACCAGGTAAAATTTTATCTTACCTCGATGCGATCGAGTGCGTCACACCGCTGACTCCAACCTGCGTTTATATATCATAATCAGATAGGCGATGATCTGATACTATGTGAACGCGAAAACTCGACAATCAATCAAGAATCTTACCTAGGATTCATATTTGAGTGAAAAAATATATTTATTTTTCATTATTATTAATTAAGAATGTTTTAATTCATTCGCTAGTAATCGATAAATACTTATTATATTTAACTCATCGATGATTTAATTAGATTAAAAAGTAACTAAAATAATGTTTAAAATAACGAAAAAATAATAATTATTTAAAATCTGTACTGAAAAATAACTTTAGTCTATCAAAAAAGTTCATTGTAAACAAAATCAAAACTTCGAAATCACATTTCAACTTCTGGAAATCACGTTGCACATGTCATCCTGATGGTATATGACATCATTGTTAGGGTGATCCACTCATTTTAAAATACGAAGTCAACTCAAAAAAACCTTTATTAAACAAACTATACATTCGTGAAAGTATCCCAACATTGACAACATTGAATAAAGTCAATTAATTATAGCATTGTAAATTGACTGTACATTCATGAACATTGAATGTATATTCGTGAAAGTACCCCACCATTGACAACTTCACTTTTAAACAATGAACCAGTCCATCTATCGTATAGAAATCTGTGCTAATGATATAGCATACCCAAATTGTTTTATTTCTATTTCCACTTTATTCTATCTATTTCAAGTGAGAATCATTTTATACTTACTTTACAATTAAAGATGATTTCTATGTTATGGAAAAAATAATACATGTTATTTACTATGATATAATAAGGATTTAATGACACAAAGGCCAACTGGGTCACTACTATATAATAAAAAACTAATTTTGTTCATCTACTGTAATTTCGTTTTTTTATTGTAATTGTAAACTTAATACTTAAAAATGATTTTCAATTTAGATATTTGAAAGTCTGTTAATTTAAAAATTCATTTCATAATATCAAGATTGATGATAATCCAAATGAAAAAAAACAAAGCTTAGAACAAATCCTATTGAAAATAAATACAAATAAAATCAACAAAACTTACTAAAACAAAATAAAAATTAATTCATGAATTATGTAAAACTTTCATTCTCTGCAATTTGAAATTTTCCATCATGTAAAAATCTGCAAAATAATTATTCTATACTATTAAAAAACATATCTGATCTTAATCCATATAGCAGTAAACTTTTAATATCAGCATATATCTCAAGTTCATAATTTTTAGATATACTTACAAGTGGATCTCTCTGAAATATTACCACTCTTCCACCTTTGTCACCAGTAGCTAAGAGATCACCATCATGATTAAATTCCACACAAGAAATAATATCAGCTAAAAAATTAACACACATTATTTATTATAATAGAAAAATTATCATTAATAAATTAAATAGACTATAACAAAAATAGCAATTGCAAATCAATTTATTTTTTATTTCTTATTGAATATTTTCACTTTAAAAAATTATATTCACTGTTTGATAAATAATTTAAAATCTGCCTGAACTTTTCTGTACTAGTTAGAAAGATTTTAAATCATAATTGAAACTATTGATTCTCACCATTGTTGGGTTTATATAATGCTATGTTAATTCAATTTTTAAGCAACAGTTATTAGCCCATTTCCAAAAGTGAAAAATGAATGCAAGAATTTGATTTTAATACCAATTATCAAAGGAATCATAAAATTTTTCTGTATAATCATTACTTATTACAAATTAATATATCGTTACAGAATCAGAAAATCAATCCTAATCTATTTTATCAATATTCAAATATTTGAATGTTCTGTTGTTATTGAAATATTAATGTCAAATTTTGTAACAGTAATAACAGTAATGATAGATTGCTTAGATCTGATATTAAAGCAAAAATTTAATAGTTAACATGGAAAATTGTCAAAGCATTCAAGTGTTTTACTTTTTATTAGTTAATATATCATAAAATACAAATATGTTATTCAATACAGATTGAGTATCCACAATATGAAATGCTTGGGACCTAGAATGTTTCAGATTTAAAATTTTTTCAAAATTTGGAATACAGCTTTTCCCCAATTAACTGTATATTCTTGTGTATAAACCGAGGTTTTTTCTAAAAAAATAAAAAATAAAAAAATTTCTGAAGTGGGGGGTCGGCTTATACACGGATCAAAAAATCAACTTTTTTTTTTTGCTGGAGAAATTGAAGTAATAAGCAAAACCATAACTTATTGAATGTATTTCCCAAAGGCTAGAAAGGAAATTTTGCAATAATTCATTTAATACAATACCAAGTAAAATTTTATCTCATCTCGATGCGATCAAGTGCATCGCTGACTTCAACTTGCATCTATATACTATAATCAGATAGGCAACACTGCACTGCCCAATACAACGCGACACAAAAATTCGACAGTCAATCAAGAATCTTACCTAGGATTCATATTTGAGTGAAAAAATATATAATTCATATTTGAGTGAAAATATATATTTATTTTTCATTATTATTAATTGAATGTTTTAATTGATTCGATAATAATCGATAAATACTTATTATATTTAACTCATTGATGATTTAATTAGATTAAAAAGTAACTAAAATAATGTTTAAAAATAAGAAAAAAAAATATTATTTAAAATCTCTGTTAGTCTATCAAAAAAGTTCATCATAAGCAAAATCAAAACTTTGAAATCACTTTGCACACGTCATCCTAATGGCATATGAATCATCGTTTGGGTGATCCACTCATTTTAAAATACGATCACATATCTGAATACGAACTCAACTCAACTCAACTCAACTATAGGGAAAACGAAACTTCGAATGGTCTCTTGGGAGCAGTGTGATGTAGACATATTCTAATGGAATTTTTACTGTGATAATATGAACTTTTTTTAGAAAAGAAAACAGTTTTTCAAAACAGCAATAAAAATAAAATATTTTTATTTAAATTATAAAAATTTATTACTATTCGTTAACTTGATATTTTTTGAAACTATGTCATCCTAATAATAATGTCATACACTGGCATCAAATCTCACTTCCGAGTAAAATTTTACTTTACCTGTTACGATCGAGCGCGTCGCGCCACCGAATCCAACCTGCATTTATATACAGGTAGGCCTCGATTAGTGCGAGTTCCAATAATGTGATATTCAATTAGTGTAACTTATAAAAATGACACCGTTTTTCAGTTAGTGCAAGCAAATATTCAATTAATGCGAGTTGTAAGCATAGACCAGTTACCATTTGGGTGATCCACTCATTTTAAAATACAATCAAAGATTTGAATATGGACCATAGATTTTAACACACAACTCAAGTATAGGGAAAACAAAACTTTGAACAGTCTCTTGGGAACCGTGTGACGTAGATGTATTCTAATGGAATTTTTACTGTGATAATATGAACTTTTTTTAGAAAAGAAAACAGTTTTTCAAAACAACAAAAAAAGAAAATATTTTTATGTAAATTATACAAATTTATTACTATTCGTTAACTTGATATTTTCTGAAGCTATGTCATCCTCGATAATGTCATTCTCCAACAGCAATCTCGCTTCAGAATAAAATTTTACTCTCCGACATCAATCTCGCTTCGGAGTAAAATTTTACTTTACTGTGCGATCGAGTGCATTGCACTGCAGAATCCAACTTGCATTTATATAAGTGTATCAGATAGGCAATGCCGTGCTACCTGATGCACCACAACACAGTAATTCTCGACAATAATCCAGCTAAAGTGATCCAACAGAGCGCGCCTACACATGATTCTTGGATTATTGTCAAGAACTTCTGTGTCACGGCGCATCAGGTAGTGCAGCGTTGCCTATCTGATGCACTTATAAAATGCAGGTTGGAGTCAGTGGCGCGATGTGCTCGATCGCTTCAGGTAAAGTAAAATTTGATCTTTTAAATTGATATATTGGTGTCTATATTATAATACAGGAATACCTCGATTATTGCGATTTTCGAATTATCGCGGTTTATAATTTGATACCATGATATCAATCTCTCTTCCAAGTAAAATTTTACTTTACCTATTGCGATCGAGTGTGTTGTGCCACTGAATCCAATCTGCATTGATATAAGTGCATCAGACAGGTGAGGCCGCGCTGCCGAATGTTCCGCGATGCAGAAATTCTTGACAATAATCCAAGAATCTTATGTAGGCATGCTGTGTTGAATCACTTTAGCTGGATTATTGTCCAGAATTTCTGCGTCACAGCACATCAGGCAGCGCAGCGTTGCCTATCTGATGCACTATACCAGCGCTTCTCAAACTTTTCCACTTGGTAACCCCTTTTACCCCGAGAAAATATTTTTGCAATCCTGGGTCTAGAGGTATATAAACTAGAAATATGAATTAAAACATTTGCTAAAATTTGTGCTATCCCCAAATTTTGTTACACGACCCACACTTTGAGAAGCACTGCACTATACAAATGCAGATTGGAGTAAGCGGCGTGACACACTCGATCGCTTCGGGTAAAGTAAAATTTTATCTTTTAAATTGATATATATTTTTGTCTATATTATAATAATTTATTTTATATGTATATATTTAAAGTTTCAATAAAATCATTTGTTTTGGCAAATTGCATTAATATATCAGTAACTAAAAATCAAAGATCATGTAATCTATCGTTTTCGAATTTTTATAGAATTTTAAGTGCTAAAGTCTGGGAGTAGGCTTATACACGGGTTAAGATGCATTTTTACTGATTTTCAAACTCAGAAGTCAAGGGGTTGGCTTATACACGGATCAGCTTATATTCGAGTATATACAGTAAATACAAAAAGTTTGAATATAGAAAAAATACAGAACATTCAACATGAGATATAAAGAACAGACCTGTTGTTAAGAAATTTTGGGTTATTAAAAATAAAAAAATAAAAAAAAAATATGATTTATACAGATCCTATATTTAATGAGAGATTTACGAAAAGCTGACAGCAGTTCTCAAAACATAAATTGAAAGACTACATACTACAAGATAAATTTAAGTTGACCTCATCAGTAGTTGCAATTGTTACAATTTTTCACATATTCAATTTTTTTTTTTTTTTTTTTTTTGAATTGATTATAATATGCTATAATCAACTTACAAAATACAAATTATTAAAGGAAACAACTTATTTTCAATTAAAATATGATGATCCATCAGAGATTATGTATAATCACAAAGTTGACTTTAATTTGGATTAATTATAAATAATGCAGGCAATCCTCCTTACATAAGTGGATTTTTCCATAAAACCTTACATAAGATTAAAACACATGTATGTCAGAGCATACTCTATACAGTAGTACTCTATACTGCATTCAAAGAGACAATATTAAAAATGGCTATATTAAAAATTGAGCATATAAATTGCTTGATATAGCAGCTACTTACTATCTTGGAGGACCTGGATTTAATTTTCATGCCCACACCTTCAGTTTTTTTTAGGGAACCAAATCCAGGCCCAGCTTTTTAACTAAAACTAACATAATAAACCCATAAATCACTTGTATCTATGATAAATGATGAAATTAATAGAAAAAATGCTTGTATCTCTGCATTGTGGCTTTATTTGCTATGATAAGTATATTTTTGTCTATATCTTTATATAAGTTTGGCACTGCCTTTTAAATACAGTAGAGTCGTTCTAATCCAACACACATGGTTCCAGGGTTTGTCAGATTATTGGATATTCAATAAAAAAAATGGAATTACACAAACAAATACATTCCATTTATTAAGACTTTCCTGTCACTGTTCTTGCTATTCAAATCTTTCACAAACCCCTCAATTTTATACCGATTTTTTTTTTTTTTTTTTTTTTTTTTTTTTTTTTTTTTTTTTTTTTTTTTTTTTTTTTTTTTTTTTTTTTTTTTTTTTTTTTTTTTTTTTTTTTTTTTTTTTTTTTTGAAGCCAAATCACTAAACTTTTCTTCCAAGTCAAGTTTCTTAATTATTTCTGCCTTTTTCAACCACAATCATGTTTTGTGTTTTCAATAGTATGGATATTATTTCACCAGTATGTTTTTTTACCAGTTGCCTCAAAGATTTCAAAGTTCCTTGGATATTCTTTGCAAGTGATTAACCTTTAGTTTCATTTTGAGAGTCTTTAGAAACACATTCAGTTTATTTTTTGATTTGACTCGCCAATTTCTCACAAAGAGTCTGTTCAATCTGCTGTCTTTCGCTCTCAGTGTCACTCTCTTCCTCGCAGTCAGAATGTGACGAATCATATTGCGATGATCCAGAAGAATAAAACCCAAGATGAGTTACTTTGCGAATTTCAAATGTTCCAAATTATTTAAACAATTTTCATTAACCTAATTACTCAAGTTTTCTTGAATGGTGCATGCTGCAATATATATAGTCAAACCTCTTTAAGCTGCCCCTCTATAAACTGCCACCCTCGTTATTTGCCTGATAAAAACAAATTACGTAAACCAACTCAGCCAAACTTCCCCTGGCAGACAAAGTCTATATTAAAAAATGTTTACGAAAAATTATGTTTACGAAAACATTCGTTAAACAAAGTAGTTTACTATGTAATTTGTTATGAAAAAGTCATTTTCCCACCACTACTAATATACTCGATTTTTATTTCTATTTTACATTTTTTCTCACTCATTTCACAAATGCAACGAACTCGTGGTAAAATAAAAATTAAATTAAAACGTAAAACAAAATAAAATTAAAACAGAATCTCACAACATATTTAAAAAATGAAATTTTTCTTTAAAGCATTATGTTATTCATTCTAAGGAAGGAATGGTAATGTGAATTTAAACAAATACAGGCAGTTCCTGAACTTAGTTATTAATTCAGTTATTAATTATAGTTAGGATAATTCTATAAAACTTTATATAAATCAAATTCATATATGTCAGAGCATATTTATACAGTATCAAAATGTCATAAAGACAGCAATAAAATAATTCTAGAAAAAATGTTTTAAATTATAAATTATGGACAATAATAGTAAAAGAATAAAAAAAAATAATAATAAATTTTATAAATTTAAATTAATTTGTGCATTGTGCATTGTGTGTTACTATGGCTATTAAAAAATCTCAAAAATCTTTGAAAAAAGATCTCTGAGTTTTAAAGCGCTAAATAAAATTTAAGAATCGTTAAAAATGCAATCATTAACAATTGATATTCTACCATTTTTTTTAGTAGCAACAGTAATACATAATGAGTGATCTGCAAATTATTTTTAGTTTAAATTTATAAAATTTTTTATTCTTTTACTTTTATTGTCCATAATTTATAATTTGAAATGTTTGTTCTAGAATAGATAAATGTTCTTTGTAAAATATATTGATTAATAGTTCTTGATATACTGAAGAGGGTACAGAAGTACCAAAAATGTTATACTTGAATAAAATATGAATCTTTCATCACTCAAAGCTCTCTGTAACATATCCATATCATCTCCAACCTCAGTGCTACAGACTTCTGACTTTCTTGAAGGAACAGCATATCCAATCGATATATTAAGGAATATGGCATTCTATTAATAAGGCTACAAATACCCAATCTAAAATACTTATGCCAAACAGCTCAATGCAGTGTGCAATAGAGTTGCAAGATGCCATGACTTCCTTACTCTGTCCACCAGAAAGCATTGCCCAGAAACTGGCAGTCAATAGCCTCAAGTCATGGTACTCCATCATATTTGTTGTTTTCAGCTTTGATCAGTCAACACCTACTCTAACCAAGAACTTGGAAGTTCTGCTATATTATCTTCACTCAAATACAGCACCACAGAATGCCTTCCTATATTCTCGCAAATTAATAAATTCACTAGCATATCCGCGCTATGGCAGCCATGAGAATTCCTATCACTACTGGATAGTGTCTGGCTTATCTCACAAGTTGACAACCCTCAGAATGGCATTGGGCCTCATTACTGAATTTTTTACTGACTTATTTGTAATATATTGGCCCTTTATATGTTTATTTCCTTATAAAAACTGTAAATAAGTCTTTGCTATAGCAACATTGTTTATAATTTTCAAAAAACTAAGGCGTTCTATAGAATTTTCTGTTAAACTTCGGCATTCTTAATATAGCTGATGAGGATTTTCATTAATCGAAAGTGCTACTAGCGTATTGTAAAATATTTAGTATTAAAGTATTTCCTGCCATAGAGCTGTATAACATTTATTTTTTAATAAAATTTGGCAGAGTAAGAAGTGAATTAATTGATATATTGGCCCTTCCTCAGATGAAGATCATATAGCATATATGCTATATGGAACATTATATTTTAGTGACATATTGATTCTCTTGAATATTCACTATTAATTTTTATATTTGGAGAAAAAGTATCAGCTACATCCTCCATATAAAAGTGAAGAAGACTATTTTCATGTTGGATTCATCTACATTTTCAGCCATTCAGTTGTTTTTTAATAAGACATTTATAATTTTCAAGATTCAGAAACTTGTAAATCTGCTTGTTTTAACTTTCCAGATTTGAAAAAGATTATCTTCAAAGCATAATGAGAATAATAGTGCTGTGATTACAATGCCATAACTTAATCATACTACTAACCTTAATTAAACAGCCTGTAGCAAGAATTCTTTTAAAAGAAAATTATTCTAAGCATTGATTTCATTTTTTATTTTAAATATCATATCTTTTGAATATAATATTTCAACAGATATAATGTTTAAAAGTCATAATTTAATTATAAAGTTAATTAAATCATGACTCTTAAAAATGTTTATCATTTCAAGCAACATTTGTTAAAACATATAATTGCAAGTTTATTTACAATAGAATTGTCTAATTCTTTCACTTCACAATTTGATATCTTGAAGCTGCACTCATTAGAAAAAGTTTAAGTTCATCTATTTCAGTGATATTCAACTTGTCATAATAAATGATTTGATTGGCACCAGACAATTTTTAAACATATATCATTTCTATTTTAAATTTATTATATATAAAAATTTTTAAAAATAATTTATATACATATATAAT
>AYEL01077542.1:0-20051 GCA_000484575.1 Olivierus martensii
CATCATCAAACCAACCGCCAAATCAAACCAAAATAGTGAATCGAAAGCGGAAGTTGAGCGCTGCCTGGCCACCAATTTTGGGTCGAGAATTGAGTGAATAGTCCGATTTGCAATTAAGTTAAGCATTGTAACTTTATTGAATCAGTAAATTAGTTCCAGATAGAATTAATAAGCGAAGTATCTATACATGTATTCTCACATGTTACCACCCTCCTTTACCGCCAGAGAGGACCTTCGAACCGATGGTGGCGGCTTAAAGAAGGTTTGACTGTATTAAATATAATTAATGTTTAGTAACCTAACATTTTATCACTGTATATATAAAATAATGTGTGTATTATATAAGAATTGATTATTGAAGTAAGTGATTCAGACCGGGAAATCCTGGGATAACGAAAATTTCCCAGGATAAATCCCACTTCCACCTGGCTCCCTGGAAACAATCCCTAGTGCAGATCAGGAAAGTGCTCAAAATCAAGAAAGGTGCAAATATTTTTAGAGATGCCATATATAGATACAAAATTAGAAATAGAAAGATAGCAAAGGATATGATGTCAAATTAGTATGTAAGAAATCCCCCCTACAGTTTTTAGCATTTTAAGAAACAATTGAGACCTATATGAACAAAGACAGAAGATAGGAATGTATGCTGTGTCAGTATTAATAAAGTCTATCTGACAACAAGTAATCTTTAATATTTTTGGTTCATATAGAATAACTATGTTTAGTTTATATTTGAGAGTTCCAGAAATACATTCAATAAATGATTGTGCTGAATTTTTCAGAGAAACAAGTCATAACATTGCAAATAATAATTTTTAGCTATTTTCAAATATTCTAAATCTTACTAAATGGATTTGAAACTTTAAATTTTGTATTGTATGTTGTATTGAATATTTCTCTCAAAATAAAATTCTGCTCCATATTAAATATTCTTATTGAACTTAGAGAAAAATTCATCTTAGAAAACAAAATGATATTACAATAATAATTAAAGCTTCATTCCTTTCAACTGCTTTCTACTTATTACTTAATTAGGTAAATTCCCAGCACTCTACGCAGTTACAAGATCAAACACATTTATTAATTGCTAACGTTTTCGGTGTATTCACACCCTCATCAGGCAACACACACTACCTTTCGTTTCAGATTAAAATTCTGTGTACATATATTGCTATGGCAACTACATCATATTAGAACACATTCGTTTACATGTTCTACATTTCATTTAAACTTTAAGAACAATTTAAAAATTTTTAAATTCATAATTCCAATTACAACTTTGCCCAAAGATACAATAATTATAAATAAAATCATCTTAAATAACACAACTATGAACAAACTAAACATAATAAAATAATAAAATACACTAAATACGATAACATCGTATAAACCTCCATACAGTCATAATTAATGCTGTTCGTACGTAACTCTCATAGTTGAACTAGCTACCACGTCTATTTTATGTTTCTTATTCAGTCTCTTTAAGTTTTCAGTTATATTTCTCTATATTATTAAAACTCAGTCAAATGATAGTATATTTCCATGCCATAGACGATTCCTAGTTCACTTTATCATTGACTAGATTTTCTTTTTCTGCCCGTTTCAATATCTCTATTGATTCAGTTATTACTGGTTGCATTTTTCTTGGTACCGGCTTAATCTGCTTCACTTCGCTCCATTTAATATCAATATCTTTGCTATAGGCCTCTATTGCTAATGCTGTTGTTAGTTTTGCATGCTGTATATCCTTTCTATGTTCTTCAATCCTGTTTTCTATAGTTCTTGATGTCACTCCTATATATGCTCTTTCTTCATTATCTTGCATGTCTTTAAATGGTATTCTATAAACTCCTCTCCTTATGCTCTAGAGGGTCTTTATCATTGCGAAACGCATTGAATAATGTTAGATTCCTTCTCGTTGCTAAATGCTTATTATTACTCTTCGCTATCTTCTCCGTCACATTAAGGTTTTTCAGATGGTACGGCACTATTAAGAAACTGTTATTCTCCTTCTTCTCTTTTTCTTGTCCTCCTAAATTACTTTTCACTTGCTTGAATACCTGCGTGAGAAACATATTATTATAGCCATGCATTATACCTACCTCTCTGATGTATTTCAATTCCTTATTTAGATCTTCATTATTGCTACAGTAGATTAATGCCTTTTTGTAATAACTTCGGAATGCTGATTTCTTATATGACATAGGGTCGTTTGACCATCTTGGTATTATGACCAGTTTATACGTTGGCTTACGATATACATTCGTTCTTATATACCATTCTGTATACTTAGCTGCAGATCTAAAAAATGTATATGTTTTACTTGCTTGCTCGCTCTTCAGCTTTAAGCCGTATTGTTCTAACGTCAAAGCTTCTGCTGTGTTTTGCCTGATGAGGGTGTGAATACACCGAAAACGTTAGCAATTAATAAATGTGCTTGATCTATGAGAAACGTATTATTATAGCCATGCATTATACCTACCTCTCTGATGTATTTCAATTCCTTATTTAGATCTTCATTATTGCTACAGTAGATTAATGCCTTTTTGTAATAACTTCGAAATGCTGATTTCTTATATGACATAGGGTCGTTTGACCATCTTGGTATTATGACCAGTTTATACGTTGGCTTACGATATACATTCGTTCTTATATACCATTCTGTATACTTAGCTGCAGATCTAAAAAATGTATATCTGTTTTACTTGCTTGCTCGCTCTTCAGCTTTAAGCCGTATTGTTCTAACGTCAAAGCTTCTGCTGTGTTTTGCCTGATGAGGGTGTGAATACACCGAAAACGTTAGCAATTAATAAATGTGCTTGATCTTATAACTGCGTAGTGTGCTGGGAATTTACCTAATTAAATAATAATTAAGTTTCTAGGATGAATTTTTCTCTTTTACTATAAGAATCTTTAAGTCAAGTATTGTTATCACTAGTCAGTGTAATAGTCTGGTATTTGGTCAATAAAACTGTTAGCAATTCTTTTTACATAGATGCAATTAATTGGATATTTTAAAAATGATTATTGGGTAGTCCATCTTGATAAAGAATATTATGATGATTATTATTTTTTTAATCCAGTAGTAACTACAGACTACATTCACTTGACTTTTATTAATAATTAATATATTGAATTAGTTATCACCATATAAATATAACATCATATAATAAATTAATATATTTATTATCATTAAAAATTTTATAGACTAAGAATATTAATTTTTTATTTTTAGATAAAGAATTTCCCAGTTCCTTTGAATCTATTGTCAAGAAAATTCATCGGCTACTATTTCATGTAGTAGCTCATCTTTATCATGCACATTTTAAAGAAATAGTCTTATTAAATCTTCATGCTCATTTAAATAGCTTATTTTGTCATTTTGTACTTTTTAATGAACAATTCAAATTAATTGATGAAAAAGAAACAGAACTGCTCCAAGATCTTGCAGTAGCATTGAAAATTTATTCTGGTGATGAGAAGAACAGTAAAGATACTAAAGATTCCAGAAATGATTGCTTAATAGCTGATAAAAAGTTAAATGGGAAAAATCATAAAGGAAGTAGTGAGAATATTTCAGCATCTGATAGGATTGAGAAATCTGAAAGGTTAGATATATTAAAGAATAAAGGTAATGGGAACCTTAATCCAACACCTATACTCCTTCCAACATCTCAGTCAATACCATCCTCAATTACAGCCTTACATTCTAGGACAAGTTCTGGGGCCCATTCAAACCCCAGTCTCTGTGCTCTGGACTCAACAATATTTACAAGTCCAACGCCTCTTGCTGCCTCGTGTGGATCATCTCCTGTTAAATTTCAATAGTAATTACTCTACTGAGTGTTGGTATTTCATACTACAAGCAGAATTTTATTGCCAACTAATCATGTTATGATTCTGCCAATACGAGAGTATATGCACTATTTAAAAATATAAACAATAGTGCAATTAGTATTGATATAGGTAATATAAAATTGATGTTAGGAATAAAAAAAAATCAAAAATCAGTGTATTCTTTGCTTACTGATCACCTTTAAAAATTTTTCTTGAATTGAAAGTTTTTATTTATTATATGTATAGTATTAAGTGATATACATAGTACAAATTATATTTTGTGGATAATTTCTGAATTTAATTCTAGATTGTTACTTTCATCTAAACAATTATAATATTGTATATATTTTAAACATGAGATTTTTCCACTTCAAAGAATACTTAGTTATAAAAAATTAATTAGATGCAGGATTCATGCTAATGAAGTTGTGGTTTTAAAATATTTTAGATAATTCAGCATTTGTAAATATTAATGAAATAATATATATAAAAATTACAGAGGAGAGAATAAAATTATGATTTATATCAGTATCTTGTATGAAACTTTAAAAAAAGGGCAGATATGTGCAAATGATTTGTGATATCTTGCAAATAAATTATCCATATAATATATAAATTATATCATGTTATTGTATGTAAATTATCCATATTTGATTTTTTAAAGAAAAAGGTGTGATTTGGCTTAGGACACACTGATTTTAATTATCTGGTACAGTGTACCTATTATATAACTCATTTGTACACTGTCAGATGATAAAGTTACTTCTGTAAATATAAATTATTGTTAGAAATTTATAAATTGATATATATATATATAATACAATGCTTGTACATAAGAATATATATTTCCCATAAATATATATATTTAAAACAAACAATTTGATAAACTACATAAATTATAGCATGCATTAAATTTAATTATTGAAATCAAAATATAATTGAATAGTTCTATGTCGATTGATTAAAAAAATTACATTCCAAAATAATAGTGATATCAAATGTTACTAATATAGTTTGCTATATGTTACCTAAATTATTGTCTTTCATGTTTTTATTTTAAATGTTTAACATTCCTATTTGATTTTCAAATTGAGATAGTATTCCAGTTAAGGTAGCATTTGGCAAATTGTTTAGCATTTAAGGAGAACTTTAAACATCCAGCAGTGTATAATGAGTTTCTTAGAAAAGCAGATCCTGAAGATTATTATCTGATAAAGTATGCATTATCAGGATCTACAATTGCAACTTATTTAAAAGTGTGATAAAAAAAATGAAGATTTCAAGAATATTTAACTGCTAATTTGCAAGAAAGTTCATTATCGAAACTGTACAAGAGACTGTGATTTCGTGAAATGTTTATATATAATTATATATGTATAAACACCTGCACTGCTTCTATCCTTGACTTATCAAAATATATATTGATATAGATTAATTTTAAGCATTTAATATTATTGATAAAAATGACTATCAAGAATTGTACATTATTTAATAATATATTTAGTAGTATAGAATGGGAAGAAGCAGTGCATTAATATTAATTGTAAATATTTAAAATATAGCAAATGTGACTAAAAATTTTATAGATGAAAGAACAGCTAGCAATGCCTTCAGGAAGTATATAGTATAGGCAAATATTTGCCATGATATAAACCATGAAAGCCTTAACATTGAATTTTTACTTCCAATATCATTAATAAATGAAATTATAACCCCTCTTTAAAATTGCTGTTATTGTTGTCAGATTGTGTAATATATATATATATATATAAAATATATATAAAGAATGTGAAAAAATGAAGCTGACTATTAGATGTAACACTTTCCAATGTTAAACACAATGGATTAATTACAATATATTTTGGTATAATTTGTAATTCATAAAAATAGTAAATCAAAGAAAATTATAAGTAGAAGTTGATAACTTTTAATAAAATAAACAATTCTTGAGATTAAAAATATTTCAACATCTACTAAAGGGATTTACACAATCCAAATAATCCTAATCAAGCCAAACTTACCTTAGCAGTTTATTTTTGAATAACTGCCTAAATTAATAATTATTTTTAATTTATGCTATAGTGTTATCATCTATTGCAGCTGATCTATTGGATTAATAATTATTTATTTAAATTTAGGCTAAGATGGTGCCATCTATTATTAATAACTGAACTTTAATTTTTACTAATTTCCTAAAATTAAAAATTTACCTTGGCCTGAAGTGAAACCAGGAATTAAAAATTTGCCAAGGCAAATTTTTAATTTCGGGAAATTACTAAAAATTAAAGTTCAATTATTAAATAATAGATGGCGCCATCTTAGCCTAAATTTAAATAAATAATTATTAATCCAATAGATGATAACACCATAGCATAAATTAAAAATAATTATTAATTTGGCAGTTATTCAAAAAATAACGCTAGGGGAAGTTTGGCTTGATTAGGATTATTAAAATATTTGTTTATATTTATGTCAACAATAGCAAACTTAAGCAAACATGAAAATTATAATTTCAAATCATATGACTTTTTATCAATTTTTAAAACTGATTAAAACAATATTTTACAATACTTACTGAAAATCCATTATAAGCCCAGGAATGTTCATCACCACCAAGTTCACATGAAGGAGCAAAGGATATATCTGCCCATCCAACTCTCATATGGCCTGGAGTTAAAATTTCAAATTCAAAATACCTAAAATAATAACAAATTAAATAGCAGAAACTGTATATAGTAGCAATTTGATAAATGAAATTTCAAATAATTTTATTAAAAAATATACCGGTAAATAAATATTTTTCATTAAATATTATTAAATGAATCCCGAAAATTATGAGAACCATAGAATTTTAATTTATCAAAGGTGAAATATTATATACTTAAAATTTATTTTTTAAAACTATTCCTTTCTTTCTACAATGTTATTGTATAAAGTGCTATATTTAAATTTAAAAAATATACATTTTTACCGGTTCAATATTTGTTGGAATTATAACAACATACTTGTTGATATCATCAACTACAAATTTTGTCAAACTGCTATCTCTGAGAGAAATTATTTTTTAGCTTTCAGTTTAACTTTTAGTTAAATGATATAAATCATTGTAAAAAATATTATGAATACTCTTTCTTCTCATCTAAAAAACTTTTTAGACAAACTTTTTGAAAACAGTACTTTACTTGGAGAAACTATATGGCTATTTATAACTTTAAAAGCATATATCCTCCCATACCAACTTTAAAACCTGCTGCCAACATCCTTTACTTGTTTTTGCATATATATATATCAGTTCCTACTACACCAATTCCATCCTATCAAGAGAATTATGCCACCTAGTATCTGGAACTAATATTTCAACTTTAATGGATTATACAGGGTGCAGCAGTGAATTGGACCATTTTAAAAGTGTTATTGAGAGGAAATGATGAAATTTATTCAGATGTAAAAGTTGAAATACAGAGTAGACATGAAAGCATTTATTTATCTGTGAATGTAAGCCACCAAACAGAAAGCAGTGTTGCATAAAATAAAGAAAACAGTGTTGCACCAAAAAAGTTACTGTCCAAAAATGACATCTTGCAGATGATAGCCATCCTGCTGTACACATTCAGTATGTCTCTTGCTAAGTTCACCCATTGCTCTTTGAGCATTCTTGGATGTACCTACTGTTTTGCACTGCCAGCTTTCTTCTTGAGCATAGCATCAGTGGCCTCAAAGTTTTGAACCCATGTCTTGATGGTATGATGTGATGGAACAGCATGATTGCGATCAGTTCCGTAATGCTTTTGAAATTCACACAGAGCATTTATGTATCTCTCACCGTTTTTGTAAAACGCCTTCACAGCAAAGGCATGCTGTTCTCCACTCCACTGCTCCATTGCAACTGCTTTTCAGGGCACTGACGTGGCAGGAGACTGATTGTGGCACCACCACATGGTGGCTAGCAGTGCCACCTATTGGCCTAATGGCAAATTACATGGTCCAGCTAATGTGTACAGAGAGAGAAAGTGACATACAGATACGAGGAAACTCTATCTTTGAAAAAACATTGTGATAATTTTCCTTTTTTGATTGTTGTTTGCTCCACTTTTTTCTTTATTTTGTACAACACTGCTTTCAGTTTGGTGACTTACATTCATAAATATGTAAATGCTTTCATGTCTACTTTGTATTCCAACTTGTTATACCCAAATAAATTTCATCATTTCTTCTCAGTAACATTTTTAAAATGGCCCAATTAACTGCCGCACTCTGTATTATAAACAAGATAGAAGAATTCCTATCATTATTCCCATAGCAGGAGTTATCTCAGAGATAGTAATTTATAAAAGTAAAATGCAAAGCCCTTTAGCAGTCAAAAACTTTATTCAGAAACGTTTTCAATGCACTTGGTATCTTCCTAAGCTACTATAGTAGCAGCAGTGGAGGAACTACAATGTGCCAGACCCCGCAATGTGAGGGGGCCCAAACCTCTGTGTTGTAATTTCTTTACTCTTATTTTAAATTAACAACACAATACAAAAAAATTAAATGCATTATGAAAAGAGTGAAACATTCATTGAATCAGAGCAATGTGGTGGTAGGAACAGTATAGTATTGTTTCAACGTCAGTTGTTTCTTTCTATGCAATCTTCAGCAAACTTGTTGAATATTGATTACATTTACATTCATCCTGGGGCCTAATTCTCGAGTTATTCGTGTGGCACACAAACTCATATATGCTGATTCCCTCGTGTGTTTTCAACTCACACAATTGGTATTCTGGAATTCAAGCTCTTACACAAACTTGACTTCTGAGCAACGCTGTCATATCTAGAGTTCAATAATCTGGTAAGAAATTCTGGAAATTCTCGTATTTTTGAAACCATTCTCATACTTATCATTAAAACATACTGAAGGGATTGATTAGAGAAGATAATGTCGTAAATATAATAAAATAAACTTTTTCTTAAATTTAGAAACATTCATGTACCTAATAATAAACATTTTATTAATTATTTTTATGGTTTTACTATATTAATTTTTCATTAACTTGATTATTACTTGAAATCGGATAATAAATTAATTCCTTCAATGCTGATTTCAGTTGAGTCTAATTCTTTAGCTTCGGATATATTACTGCTATTGTTATTTTTACTATTCAAATTATTAATTTTAATTAAAATGATAAAACTTGATCAATTTAACAAGAAATCGTCAATCATGCCATCAGCAATCCTATATTTTCTGATAATGTTTTTACATGTCTAAGGCACGCTCACTATATATTTGTATAATGAATATAATTGAGTTTTATTGAAAATTTATATTACATTTACATTGTTTTATTATAGAATTACTTATTACAATAATGTGATAAATATACTTGTATTACATTGATAAATTTGAAAAATTGAAAACTTAAAATACTGTAATGTAAATTTTGTAAAGTTTTCTGGACTATATTTACTGAAAACCCTGCAGGCCATTCCAGCTGTGAAAGATACCAAGAAAGATACACTCTATTGTTAACTGATAATTATTTTGAGCCATTAGCATTAAAAAGCACTTTACCTTATTTTACTATTTATCACTTCTAACAACAACTTAAATAGAATATGTCCACGGGTCCTCTTTACTTAGATGAACTCTTTCTTCATTGGTTAAAAATATGAAGGAAAGAGTAAAAACTTAGAGGTTACTTTTTGGTTGAAGAAAATTTTTAAAATTTTTATTCTTAAGACAACCTTGGTTGAAACTCAGAATACCAATTCTATCTAATTGTAGGAATTGGTGTCACGTGATAGTGCCAACATGAGTGTGTTGCAATACGAATAACTTGAAAATAAGGCCCCTGATTGGTTATTGTTAATTGTGTTGTTTGGTAAATGCATGAGAAACTTTACAGTCAACTCGAATTCGTTACAAAATAAATATTAACAATGTGAAAGTAAGTTATATTTTCAGTTTTATTTTTTAATTTTTTACTTATACACTTCTATTGTAATATTCTATAATATAAAATTGTTTCCTGTGATAAAACTAACGACATTTTGAAAACAATAAAGTTACCAAAATTTTAATTCATATAAATAATAATTAGAAATTATTGCAAACAGCTATGTTAGAATGTGACAAAGCAGTTTTTCGAGCATCACATTTATTTGTTTTTGTTAATGATTTCAAAACAAATATAGTTTCAAAATTAGAATAAGATAAAATTTTATTATTTAAAGCTGTAATATAAATACAATTTAAAGTTTTTCAATGTAAGTTATTATTTTCAAAATTTTTAAGGGGTAAAGATGGGAAAAAAGGTAAGCAGTACCAGCAGTGCAGTGAAAAAAAGGAAGCTAAAAAGACAACAAGAATGCTTAGCTAAAATGCCAAAATTATCAAATTTTCTCAAACCAATTGTCAAGAGTCCAAGTAGATCGAGAGATGGAGAGGAGTTAGAAAACAATGATAATAAAGAAAAAATGCAAGTTGATTCTAATGATGATGTAATACATCATTGTACTGATGATTTGCGCAAAAATACAATAAATTTCGATGAAGATATATCGTTGATCGATATATCGATCAACAATATCTTGATATATCTTGATGATCAATATCAATCATCAAGATATATCAAGATTATGAACTGTTATTTATCATTGAAATTTCATCGAAATTTCAATGATAAATAATGATTGTAAAACTGGCCAATTATTTTCAATAGTTTTTTTTTTTTTTTTTTTTTTTTCTATTGCTAATCTTTTAAATTCTTAAGTTAACTATAAGAACAAGCACTTGTAGCAGTTTAAGTTCCTCAGAATTATATTGTTTTATTCAGTTAAGAACGTTTTCGGTCGTAAATAACTCGACCCTCATCAGTTAACAGTTTTTTAACTAATTAATACAAGAAGAATACTTAAATCGAACAAGCCTTCGAAAGTTAACAGAAAGATTTTTCAAAAAAAGCATTAATCTTTTAATTATTTTCAATAGACATTACAGATTTTCAGAACAAAATATTAACAGATGATGCCAAGAAAATTATTATATTATCTGACTCATGTCGACCCCGAGGATTTTTAAATGAGATCCATCACAAAACAATTGTAAGTTTTCAGAAGAGTTTTACAAAAGTTCAACAAAATATGGATGTGTTGAAAAGTTGTGGCTTTGTTATTCTCCTAAATTGGATGTGGTATATTGCAAATCTTGTTGGTAGTTTCAAGAAACTGCAGGATAACTGGTGAACATGAGGAATTAGAGATTGGCAAGGTCTTTCAAAAACGATAAAAGTGCATGAAAAGAGTCAACATCATGTGCAATCATGGTGTATATATGAAAAGTGGAAGCACAATGAAACACTTGATAAAAATTTAGAACAACAAATTTGATATGAATCGAATTTTTGGGTACAATTTTTGGGTACAATTACTCATTAATATAACATTAGTACTTTCTAAAAATTGTTTGTCTTTTCATGGTCATCGTGAATTGTTTGAGGAAGATTATAATGGAAATTTTTTAACCCAAATACATCTCTTATCAAAATATGATAATGTTATGAAACAAGTTTTGAACATGCCACATGGAACTGCAAAATATTTAAGCCATAATATCCAAAATGAAATTATACATTGCCTTGCAATACATTTAAAGGCAATGTTAATCACCAATATTAGCAATGCACCTTTTTATTCAATTATCATGGATACCATGCAGGATATAACAAAAACTAATTATTTAAAAATACGACAAAACAATTTTAATTTTTTGCGTAACATTTCTCTCCATATTTTAGTACAATACAGATTTCAGCTTCAGCTTTTTGCATTACTTCAAGTAGTTCCGACATTACTTGAAATATCGATCCATGTTTCAATTAGCAAATCCGTATATTCGCTTTGCCCAATGATGGGGTTTATCTGGGTTTACTTTATATAGCGCATAAAATATCAAGATAAAATAATTGTAATGTCTTTTCATCATTTTAATAGCAAATGATTTTAAAAAAGCATTTTTATATTGATTTTATAATTTTTAATTAGTATAATGTCATAAAATAACAACTATATTTTCTGTTCAATTATAAAGATCACTGAAATTGGACTATATGGGCAATGATGATGTCTTCGGTATTCCAACAAAGAAGTTTTACTTAAATACCATGTTCCTCAGTCCTCGATTTTTGAAATCTAATTCATGCTTTTGCACAGAGCCAGTATATTGTCAATATAATGGAACTCTTCCTTTAGATAAATGCATGTTTGGTATGTATAAATTTCATATTTTATTATATTTCTTATAGTATCATTTATTAAAATAATCAATGAAATTAATTTAACGCAAAACATTAACATAAACAGTATTTTCTTATTTAAAATATATATAGTGATAACGTATAAATACTATATTTAAATTTTATATACTCACATTGAAATAATAACTTGAATAATATATACTTTTGTCAATATAAATCATAAAATCTCTCGTAAATTACTCATATTTTAGATAATATCGTTAAAATTATCATTATTTAATTTTAACATTTATACAATACAGTACAATTTCAGTTTTTATTCATAAATATATATAGTATTATTGGACTATTAATATCAATTAATTCAATAATTAATATATTTGTGGAATTTGATGATTGAAGTTAACTAGTTAATAGCATAAATTTACCATTGTAAAGATCATCATATTGAATTAATACATAGCAGGAGAAAAAAAATACAAAATTAATTTTAAAAGTAATATAAATATTTATAATATGTAATTTTTATATTTAAAAATGTTTTGATAACTACAGTATTATTGAAATCAATTAAAAACCGTCTGAAAAAATTTATCGCAAGGTCTGTTAATAATTAGACAATAAACTATCTTATTATTTAATATTTATGTAAAAAATGTCACTTTTTTCCACTGGTAGAAATAAAATAGTTCAATTTTGATATTTTGTTTTATTTTATTTTTAGGAGTACCAATAACTTTCTCTAAACCACATTTTTATGGAGCAGATCCCATTTTTCGTGAATTAGTGAAAGGATTAAAACCAGACGCCGATAAACATCAATCTTATTTTCATATTAATACGGTTAGTTATAAATTTGATTTACACTATTTTAAAAAATACCATAATTAAAAATTATAAATAATTAATAAATTATAGAAAATTTTATCTTTAAGAATCTGCTATATAGACCAATTACGATTGGCTGTAGAACATGCAGTTCACTGATTCCAGGTTATTCATCAAGAAAATGGTGACCTTACTGAGCAGCATCCTTTGCATCGATAATGTTGCTATACAGTTAAACTGTACAGTGAACAAATTTTATTTTCTAACATGTGCTCCTTCCAGAAGCATGTGTTAGAACCAAAATATATGTTTTTTCCGTCAAATTGTGCAGAAACGAATAAATGCATTTTACAGGTATTTTGTGTATTCATTTCCTTTGCTTACAAGTGTATTTACTATTGAACAGAACCACATTTCCCCTAGTAGCAAATTTTGGCCATCCCTTGAATAGTCTAAATCCAAACTTTGGTGGCATTCTAATAATTAGGTCAAGCTACAAAGCTACACAGGGTAACTAATTAGGATAACCCTGTATTCACAATAAACGATCAATTCTAGTTTGTAACAATTATCATCAATAAAATTCCTTTACATAAAAATAATGGTAGTATTTATTAAATAACTATTAAACAAATACTAAGCCCGTAATGGTCTGCTTGTGTGTGATTAGTATTAGTTGCAAGAGCAGTTAGGCTTTTAGGTTTTTAAGTTTTTAGTTTTATTTTGTGTATTTCTTATTATTGAAATAATCAACATTATTAATTAAATAATAAATATTTCAATTATTTATTATAACAAATGGCAACCTCCTCTCTATATCCCACCATCATGGACAATCAGCAAAAAACCAGGTACAGTGGTGCCTCACAATTCAACACTAATTCGTCGCCGAAGTAATGTTGAATTGAGAAACTGTCGAATTGCAGGACAATATTTCCCATATAAGACTATGTAAAATAGATTAATTCATTATCGGTCCCCATCCTACTCCCCTAACGGGTGAGGTGAGAGAAATACACCATATTATTTACTTTATTATGTGTGTTTTACTATTGTATAATAATAGTTATACAATACACTAAATTACAAAATACACTATTTTATACACAACACACCATTTATTAGCCATTGAATGTTGGAATGAAGTCTTGCAGCAGACACCCTAGCACACAATCTTTTCTCTCTGTGGCAAAATGTTACCACAGTTGTCCTAGGAACGCCATATTCGAGTTATATTTTAATTGTTCTACCTTTCTGCACTTTATCTATAATTTTTTTTTCTTTGTCTCTTTGCTCAATCGAGTGTTCTTTTCGGAATTATTCCTCTGGTCAGTTCTCTTTGAATCCATCCTTCAAGAAAATAATAATAATAACTATGGTTGCACAAATTTTTTACTTTCGGAAAAATGCAGAATTGAATAAAATAATAATAATTACAAATATTTTACTTTCTGAAAAATGTAGAATTGAAAATTAACTCAAACAACATGGGTAAACACTAAAGCAGCCTAAAAAGAACTGACAAATAGCAAATGACATTACACAATTCCATGCACGCGCATGCACCAACCCACGAAACTCAAATGTCAAATTGCGAGACGTCGAATTGCGAGGCACCACTGTAATTCTTTACAATAGTTGAAAACAAGGAAAAAGCTGATGATGGTTAATCAATAACAGAAAATGTTACCATTATTTTTCAAAATAAACAGACTCTTTTTCACCATTATATGTACTGCGATTGATTTATGATTGTTCTATATTTTGGTTATTCAAACTTTAGTTATAATGAAGATAAACTTTTGCTTTAATAAAATTAGTTTGAAAAAGGTATTTAAATTCTTTAATTAAATGATTTTTCATACTATTTTAATTACAAAATTATATTGCAATGTGGTCACATTTTATATGAGAGATGCATTTTTCATATGCATAAATTTATAATGATTGTAACAACACAGACTGATCTATCAAAGTTTCAAGAGCATCCTCATTGGGTCAATAGAGTAATGAGTCACTATATTCACTGATATACCATCTATACAACAAATTTGTTATTTTGTTTCATAAAAAGTATAATTTATAATAAAACTAATAACAATAAGAATCTATAGCTTATTTATTATAATGATATGATATTCCAAATTTTGTATGAATTAATAATGCAGTCTGTTGTTTTTTTTTTGTTTTCTTTATTCACATGAAAGATGATAAAAATTTTTTTTTATTAAATTTTAGTACATTCCTGGTTTTCAGCAGCATAAAATAGCAATATTTTTCTCAACACAAATATATTAAAAATAGATTAAGCAGCATCCTCTCATTGCAAAGTTTAGATTTTCAGGCTAATGAACTACAAGAAAGGAATCTATAAGGGTACGGGCAGATATAGTACGATGAGACACGACGCAGCGAGGCGCTGCGAGACTTTCAGCGACTACACGGCCACACACGTGTCAGTCTGTCGTTTTGACGAAACGTTCATTATGCCGTCTGACAAAATACGCAAATTGATATTAGGTGACAATATAGCTTTGAAGTGGTTTCTTTTAAAGAAAGAGAAAAAGAAAAGAATCTGGGTACAAAATATAAATGAAGAAAGAACAAAAAAAGGCGAATTTCACCTATTATATCCACGACTGATTGAAGATGAAAAGAAATTTGTCGAATATTTCAGAATAAAAAAGTTACTTTTAATTATTACTGCACTATTACAATAAATTTTACTTCTCTGGTCCCAAAGTGATCTCCTTAAAATATTTCGTTTATTAATCATTCGAAATCCATGTTGGTCTCGCGAAGTCTTCGAGCAAGTTTGAAGACCTGTAGGTCTCGAGAAGTCTCGTATAGTCTCGCCGCGTCTCATCTGCATCAGCGTGTCCATTCCCATTGACATACATTGATTGGTCTTGCAGCGCCTCGCTGCGTCGTGTCTCGTCGTACTATGTCTGCCCGTACCCTAAGAATATTTCCATTGAAGAATTAATATCTTAGTAAATAGAAATAAAACATACAAATAATCATAGACTTATGATAGGATCCAGTTTCAAACCGACTGTCATAAGATTGGAACACCCATTTAAATTGTAAATGCCCAAAATTTCCGGATTTCTCACTACTGATGTTTACTAGGACACTATACATTATTTTAATAAACAATGAACACAAGAACCAGACAATGACTACAAGAACCAGACAAAAAAAAAAAAAAAAAAAAAAAAAAAAAAAAAAAAAAAAAAAAAAAAAAAAAAAAAAAAAAAAGATGGTTTCTATATATCAGACCATTGGATCAGGAATTCAAATCCATGAAATTGCATTGACTAATCACAGAATTTACTGATTACTTGTATAGGTTTTTAAAATATTTAATTATCTTTTACATATATTTTATAATATAGTCCACTTTATTCAGAAAATCCCTTACGCCAACCAGGACCTTCAATCCACTCCCGTAGTATAATATGATATTTTATTGTTTTCATCTTTATTATATAATATTATTATAATCATTTTATGATGGCATTGAAGAAACAGGGACATGCAGAAAGTATCAAATTAAGACATAGTATCTTTCCATTTGATGCTGAAGACTGCCAGATTTTCTTTTATTATAGAATCTAAACAATTTAGAGTTTTTCTTCATTCCTTCTCAAAGAATTTCTTGGTATACAGACATGCATTCCATCATCTGTTGCACTATTAATGAATTGCAATCCATGTTTGGACTATCTTTAAAAATGGCAATAACTGCTGAAATTTGGTAAAAAATCTCAGTCATTTTGCCATCAGTTGATGTGCTAGAGCTACAGAATGATTGGTAATGTCTTTTTCCTGCTCTCTTTCATTCAGTTTTTTATTATTCAATATATGATTCAAACAAATTTTTGTTGTCACCTTCATCAATGTTACCCAAAATTACATCAAAAATGATTATAAATTTCTTATCAGTAGTTATGTTGCTTTCAATGGTAGACCACCTTAAATCATAATTGAGTTGGGAGAAAATTTTTTTCAGATTCCTTTCATATATTGCCTATGGACAGAGCCAGATTTGTGGGCATTGTGGCCCCTGATCTATAATATTTAAGAGGCCCTCGCAAATGAATTTAATATCTTTTTTAGTGAAATATGAGATCCCCTGTAAGATGAAATCTTAAACTGTAGTTTATCTAGTTTATGCATAAATTCTGCCTTGTTTATGAATTTCTTGCCACAAAATTATGATATTAATAGCATCTTTTGATAAAATATTTCAGAAAATTTCTTAACTATTTCATTGTCTTGAGAAGTATAATCTAAAGTTGACCTTAATAGTAAGATCTGAAAATCTTAATTACATCTTAATCCACAGATTGTAAAGTAAGATTGTATTTGGAGGCAGAAATATGATAGCCAAAAAATCTTCAAGAGCTGAAAAACAGGACCAGATTAAGACTTTAGAACCTCTAAGCACAAAAATTTTTTTAAATAAATTATAAAATTGTTCAATAATTTTTAATCTGCTTTTGGGGCCCTCTATTGTCAGAAGCCTCCAGGCATAGGCTATGCTTATTGTATCTAGTGAATAATCTGGCCCTGCTGGAGAATGACTCATAACATTAGCAATAGATGAATTTTAAATGGAATTCTCTCTTGCATATTGTAATGTTTTAATTCCAAATGCAGTTAACTTCCAAAATAATTTCTGAAAACTGGGTCAACTATTCAGTCTTTTTTGAGTATTGATGGACTAGCAGTTAAATTTTCTAAATTCATTCAGCGCACAGATTTTTTGAATGATATACAATTGACAGTTTCAATATGAAGCCTCCTTTTGCATTTCTATCTAACAGAATGGTAAAGCAATCTTAAAAAGTTTTGAAATCTGATATTTTCTTTCCTTCAATAGATAAATAACAGAATTAACAAATAAACTTTAAAAAAAGTTTATTTATTAATTACATTCCTTTTATATGTGTATTTAATATTTGTGAGAGAAATGTTTAAAGAGCATAGCAAAAAAATTAAATAATTACAAATTTGTAATTTCTCATTAATAAAAATACATCGTACAGCAATCCATTTCAGTTTTGATAAAAAAAATTTAAAAAAAGATGGGACTTGAACCTGCATCCTTCTGCTCAGCAATCGGAAGCCAAATGCATCGCACTGTCACAGCACTTGATCAAATGTTAATATTAATCAGTATATAAATAACATAGAAAATTTTAGACCCATTTTTTTCAGGAATGCTTGAGAGTTGCATTGTATTATTTTACCATTGGTTTGTGGGAGGGGAGTACAACATATGTAAAAATCAGTAAAATCAGAGGGAGCCATGGTTGGCACTCCCCTTGTAAGTACAATACTAAAAAATTAAGATACTTGTTAAAATTTAGATGTGATAACTTTGGTTGACATTATTGTTTTTTTTAAATCGTTAACTAAGTAGCCACATTTAAATTTTAACAAGTATCCTAATTTCTTAACACTTGGCTTATTTTTTTATATGTATGTTTTTGGTTGGATATCATTTATTTTTTAGATGAATACTATTTTTCTCCAAGAGAAATTTTTACCAACATGTAAACACATCATTAAATATCCTCTTTACTTTAATTCAATTGAATCAAAATTTTTAGGAAAAACTTAGTAAAATAAGAAAGATAAATATATCAAATTTAGTTGAAATCAGTTGAGCAATATGACTCATAAAAAATTTAAGGATGAAAGGATGCTCTTATTCCTTCATTTTGGCCCAATTAGATTGCATTTTTAAGAAAGCTTTAAATAACATAAATAACATTTTAGATTTGTTTGAAATCAGTTGAACAATGTGACCCATAGAGACATTTTTAGAAGAGAGAATCATTTTCTTCTATACCTTTTAATTTTAGCCCAATTAGGCTAAAATTTACAGATTTTAATTGAACTATAATATGCCTATATTCTAAATTTGGTTAAAAGATGTTAAATGATGCAATATGTAGAGGTGTTTATGGAAAATGGATACCCCATTTTCCCCTTTTATTCTACTGATTGTGCTGAATTTTCAGGAGACTTCAAGTAATCTAAGAAATATCTATATCCCAATTTCATCAATATTGATTGAACAACTGCAAAAGTGTTTGTGCAGGAGGAGGAAAAGGAGGAGGAGGTGGACAAGAAAAAGCACTTTTTGTAATATTTGCAATTTTTAAACTGCTTCAGTTCTAAAGCCATAGACATTCTGCAAGCTAATAATAGCAAAGAGAGAAACTACGCACTATGCAGAAATAGGTTTATTTCAGCATAGTGCTTAGTTTGTCTCTTTGCTTCAGTTCTTTTATTAATTAGATTTGAAGCTTCAAATTTGGCAATTGGTATCCTATTAAATGCTTTTCTCAAATATAATTGTCAGATTAATAATATTTAACTTACAAGGAGAGGACTCGAGGGCCGGAAAACGGAATGAAACGAAATTTATTTCTGGGAACAGGTAATGTCATTACACTGATCAGTTAATTCATATAAGAAAATAACTATATGTAATGTATTCCTCTAAGAGTTCTTGACTAGTAATAAAACACAGTAAAAGGCTAGAGGCCAATGGCTAGCCATTATAAAGAAAAATGACCTCGAAGAAAGACGCGACGAAAGTATACCAGTTCGTTATACTAATCAACAACGAGTTGTCGTGGCAGCGTGGTTAAGAGGCAAACTTGCGGTAGGCCCGAGTTCTATTCCCGCTAGTAATAGAAAAAAAAAAAAAAACAAAAAAGTTTCAAAGAATTTGAAAAAAAAAAAAAAAAAAAAAAAAAAAATAAAAAAAAAAAAGTTGTCGTGGCAGCGTGGTTAAGCGGCAAACTTCCATGCGGTTGGCCCGAGTTCTATTCCCGCAAGTTATATATATATATTTTTTTTTTGTTTATTCGTATTAGCAGAAATATCAATTGAAAAGGTTAAAAACAGCATTAACTAAATATATTTCATCACTGATGCATGCACGAAAATAAAATTTAAAGGAAATAACCAGACCATAAAACAGTTAATTTTATCACACCCCTATGTGATAATTATAATTAACAAGTAAAATTGAAATGTTAGCAAGAAATAAGAACCCGCTTTTTACATTAGAGTACGAGTAAAAGAAGGTTGACTGTGAGAACCCTACTGTAGATCATAT
>AYEL01077543.1:0-12159 GCA_000484575.1 Olivierus martensii
GGTTAAGCATAAATGTTCTATTCTGGAACAAAGAACATATTTTTAAATTAAACATACGTCAGGATTTAAAAATATTTTTAACTATTCACAAAAATAATTTAAATAAAAACTTTAAACAGATAATAAAATAATTTATAATTACAATTAGGAACCTCGGCCAACGTAAAAATTAAGCCTAAATATGTAAATAATTAAATATAATAATATTTAAGTAAACTACTTATGTTTTTAAAGAAAATTATCTGAATTTATTCGTAGAAAGAATTATTTTCTAATGTTTCTAATGAAAAAAATAGTTTCTACGGGTCCTAATCCGCGACTTTGCAAAATCATCAAATGCATGTTTCAACAAATAATTCTAAATGTCTTTTAAGCAAGATTAGTCCGTATTAAAAGTAAGTATTGGTACATTATAGCTTTGTTCCTAATATCTTTTTGACTATAGTCCTTTCAACTAAAAACTTTCAAGGTCAAATTCAATGATCGACCAGTCTTTACAGTTAGAATTAAATATAAGTGACTACTACTAGAACCTCTGAAACCTACAAACAGCAGAATTATCACTGTAGGAGGAGTTGATAAAATTGTCAAAAAATAAGAGTTAAAATTTAAATTAAAAACTGGATATCAAGAATTTGGCTATTATTACTAAAGACAATACAGCACTAATTAAGCAGTCCTAAAACACAAAAAATTTTATTTATGAGAAACGTTTTCAGCAAACTAATGCCATCATCAGCTCTTACAGTATTAAAAAGAACAACAAATTATGGTTAAGCATAAATGTTCTATTCTGGAACAAAGAACATATTTTTAAATTAAACATACGTCAGGATTTAAAAATATTTTTAACTATTCACAAAAATAATTTAAATAAAAACTTTAAACAGATAATAAAATAATTTATAATTACAATTAGGAACCTCGGCCAACGTAAAAATTAAGCCTAAATATGTAAATAATTAAATATAATAATATTTAAGTAAACTACTTATGTTTTTAAAGAAAATTATCTGAATTTATTCGTAGAAAGAATTATTTTCTAATGTTTCTAATGAAAAAAATAGTTTCTACGGATGCTTTTGAACTCTGCATACAAACAAAAACTAAAAAAATAACATAAGAAAAGTATATTTTAAAAATAATATTGATACACGAATATATTCTTTGTGTAAGTATCACAAAATTGGCTACACACGATAGCGAGATTGACAAGAAAGTGTGCAGATAAATTGGCACAACCATTATTCTTGTCCCGTGTGATGGTGAGAGGAATATTCTTTGTGCAAGAATAAATCTTGCTTGAATTTGAGTAGTCATTTTATATCAAAGTAGTTTTATTAATTATTAATGGATTAGCTAATGTTATCATCAATAATTTCATTACATAATCACATAATGACGTCATAAGGTTAAATTCGGCCTTAGGTACATTTCAATTTTTATATGGCCTGCTTCATCCTGAAAATTGTTAATCCAGCCCTTGGCAGAAAATAATTGCCCACCCCTGCCTTAGAGCCTGCTTCCAGGCATTAGAGACAGTGTCCGTTTGGTTATCATTTATAATTATGCCTTGCATGCTTCCTTTAAAAATTTGCAAATCTTCCGCAACCCTTAACTCTTTTACATCGAAAATTTGTTTAATTACTTTAGTATTTTCCCAGTCCACTTTTAAATTATTCTCATATAATTTTTTGACTAAAGCAGTAGTAAGGTTTCCTTTCTTAATGTCTCTCTTATGTTCTAACAGCCTATCTTCAAGATTTCTTGTTGTGGTGCCTATATAAACTTCCCTTTGCCCATTATTTAGGTTCTGAATGAGTACTTGATAAACCCCTGTTCTTTCATTTTCCATATACTTATCTTTAATATTCTTAAGCATGTTATAGACCAGGGATGTCAAACTGGCAGCCCGCAGGCCGCATGCGGCCCTCGATGTGATTTTTTGTGGCCCCCAACGCTCTCAACTAAAATGAAAATGAGAACAATATTTTATGAATAATAGGAAGTAACTCACTCTGTAGCTATGTCATAAACTATGTATTATACACTAGTTTGATTTTAATGAAATGTAACTGCACGAGATTTTTCAATTGGCCTTATCGAAGGTATATGTAAGATGACAGTGATTTTTCAGATCGTTGACACAAAGTGCTTTCCTGCGAGAACTACATGGGTTTGTGCGAAATTTCTTTCCAAAAAACAAAAAGCCACAAATGAGAACCTGTGTTATTTTGGATAGGTTCCAAACAATCCTTCTTTGAAGGAGTGTATAAAGGATGTGCTAACGGGGCTTGTTAAAGATTTATTTGTGTTATTAACTTATTTAAAAAATGTAAATAGTTATGGATATTTGAATTATTAAAATTTTAATGAAAGCTTTTGTGTTTGTACAGAAAATGTGACCTAATAATTAAGTAATTTTTACTCTAAAATTTGTAGGATTGTTGCAGGCCACATCACACTTAAAAAATTTTTAAATATGATGTGGCCCGCAACAATCTTACAGGCTCATTAAAAGGCCCTTAATTAAAATGAGTTTGACATGCCTGTTATAGACAGTTTTAGGCCTTTTATATGCTGGCTTTTTACTCTGTTTTTTTACAATTTTATTTATGGAATTGTAAGGCCTCAACATATCCAGTATCACTATATATGAATCATTAACTTGACTGTTAAGATTTCGTTGGCTTTGAGGATTACTTACTTGTTTGTTACTTCTTTTCTTGCATATTTCCTCATATATTTTATCTATCCTTCTATTGTTAAAACCATGCTTACCTGCTCTCTTTCTAATATTTTCTAATTCTTCTTTTAGCAGCTCTTCTGTGCTGCAATGTGTTAGTGCTCTCATCAAATAGGACCTCAAGGTGGCTTTCTTATGGCACCATTTATCATTGGACCATTCTGGGATGATGACAGGGGTACTAGTCATTTTCTATAAACCTTTGTTTGAAATGTTAAGTTTTTGATTTCCAAGTCTACATCCAGAAAATTTATACGTGAATATTCTTTTTGTTCTAAAATCAAAGTTAGACCATAGTTTGGAATCGTAGAGTTTTTGAAAAATTTCTGATTTATCAACGTCTTCCCAAAACAAAGAAAGTCGGAACAAGCCCAGCTTATGTAGAGACCTAACTTCCATAATGTGCCATAATTCATTTTTCATATTTAAAGAGAATTATTATAAGCAAACAAAGAGCATTCCTATAGAAAGCCCTATAGCAGGAATTCTGGCAGAGTTAGTTATAAGATCTTTGGAGCAAACACAATTACAATAAATTTTAACTGAAGATAGGATTTATTTTAGGTATATTGATGACATCTTTGTAGTTTGGAAAGACATTGATAAATCAGAAATTTTTCAAAAACTCTTTATTCTTCCAAGCTATGGTCTAACTTTGATTTTAGAACAAAAAGAATATTCACATACACATTTTCTGAATGTAGACGTGGAAATCAAAAACTTAACATTTCAAACAAAGGTTTATAGAAAACAAACTAGTATCTCTGTCATTATCCCAGAATGATCCAATGATAAATGGTGCCATAAGCTGCCTTGAGTTTCTTTTTGATGAGAGCACTAACACATTGCAGCACAGAAGAGCTGCTAAAAGGGTGCCATAAGCCGCCTTGAGTTTCTTTTTGATGAGAGCACTAACACATTGCAGCACAGAAGAGCTGCTAAAAGAATTAGAAAATATTAGAAAGATAGCAGGTAAGCATGGTTTTAACAATAGAACGATAGATAAAATATATGAGGAAATCTGCAAGAAAAGAAGTAACTGCACATGTAACGAACAAGTAAGTAATCCTCTAAGCCAACGAAATCTTAACAGTCAAGTTAATGATTCATATATAGTGATACTGGATATGCTGAGGCCTTACAATTCCATAAATGAAATTGTAAAAAAACAGGGTAAAAAGCCAGCACATAAAAGGCCTAAAACCGTCTATAATATGCTTAAGAATATTAAAGATAAGTATACGGAAAATGAAAGAACGGGTTTATCAAGTACCCATTCAGAATCTAGATAATGGGCAAAGGGAAGTTTATATAGGCACCACAACAAGAAATCTTGAAGATAGGCTGTTAGAACATAAGAGAGACATTAAGAAAGGAAACCTTACTACTGCTTTAGCCAAAAAGGTATATGAGAGTAATTTAAAAGTGGACTGGGAAAATACTAAAGTAATTAAACAAAAATTCTTCTAAAATATAAAACTCGTTATGATCAATTTAAATAAAGTTCTAACACAGTGAGCACTACTAGCAGTGTGAAGGAAAAAAGGTTTTTATTAGAAAACTGTAAAAACGTTTTCAGCATTTCTCAATGCCATCTTCAGTTACAAACTCATTCTAAATTAGAATGAGTTTGTAACTGAAAATGGCATTGAGAAGTGCTGAAAATAAATTAGAATGAGTTTGTAACTGAAGATGGCATTGAGAAGTGCTGAAAATGTTTTCACAGTTTTCTAATAAAAACCTTTTTTCCTTCACACTGCTAGTAGTGCTCACTGTGTTAGAACTTTATTTAAATTGATCATAACGAGTTTTATATTTTAGAAGAATTTTTGTTTAATTACTTTAGTATTTTCCCAGTCCACTTTTAAATTACTCTCATATACCTTTTTGGCTAAAGCAGTAGTAAGGTTTTCTTACAGAGTTATAAATGATAACAAAACGGACACTCTCTAATGCCTGGAAGCAAGCTTTAAGGGGTCTCACGTCTAATAACAATGTTAACTAATTGAATTAAATTTGTGATGAATGTTTTACTGTTTAGTTAAATATTATTGTATTTAATTGTTTACGTATTTAGGCTTAATTTTTACATTGGCCGAGATTCCTAATTGTAATTATAAATTATTTTATTATCTGTTTAAAGTTTTTATTTAAATTATTTTTGTGAATAGTTAAAAATGTTTTTAAATCCTGACGTATGTTTAATTTAAAAATATGTTCTTTGTTCCAGAATAGAACATATGCTTAACCATAATTTGTTATTCTTTTTAATACTGTAAGAGCTGATGATGGCATTAGTTTGCTGAAAACATTTCTCAAAAATAAAATGTTTTATGTGTTTTAGGAATGCTTAA
Source organism: Olivierus martensii (assembly GCA_000484575.1). NCBI lineage: Eukaryota > Metazoa > Arthropoda > Arachnida > Scorpiones > Buthidae > Olivierus > Olivierus martensii. The sequence goes on from AYEL01077543.1 coordinate 5,101, forward strand.
TTAGTGCTGTATTGTCTTTAGTAATAATTATACTCTGGTAAAAGCAATGTTGAAGAAGCTTCTAAAAATTTTGGCTTCAAAGGCAAATTCCAGTATTATATCCGACTTTACGGGCTGCATCAAAGAAGTTTTTCATTGCATTCCCATCATCATATTTAGCTGAAAGAGAATTTAGCATAGTCAGAAATTTACTAACAAAGAAAAAAAACAGATTATCAATAGTGGAACACAGCGATTTAAGATTGCTGATGACAAATATAGCAACAAATATTGAAAAATTAGTGTCATTACACCAAGCTCAGCTCTCTCACTAATAATAATAATATTAATTTCTTTTAATAATATATATTTGTTAATCAAACTTTGAGCAATTCACCAATATTGTTAATATCTTTTAAGTTGAAGAAGCTTCTAAAAATTTTGGCTTCAAAGGCAAATTCCAGTATTATATCCGACTTTACGGGCTGCATCAAAGAAGTTTTTCATTGCATTCCCATCATCATATTTAGCTGAAAGAGAATTTAGCATAGTCAGAAATTTACTAACAAAGAAAAAAAACAGATTATCAATAGTGGAACACGGCGATTTAAGATTGCTGATGACAAATATAGCAACAAATATTGAAAAATTAGTGTCATTACACCAAGCTCAGCTCTCTCACTAATAATAATAATATTAATTTCTTTTAATAATATATATTTGTTAATCAAACTTTGAGCAATTCACCAATATTGTTAATATCTTTTAATAAAGTAATTTTAAAAATATGTCCTTGTTTTTCAATATATAATATAGTATACTTCACCTAAGAGGGGCACCATCGAATCACTGTTTGAAAAAGCAGGCTATGATCCAAAGAAATTAGAAAACTATGGGTTACAATTATTGATTTCAAAAATGGAAGTTGGTGTGATTTTTCTGAAAAGGGACAGTGAGTAATTTTTTTTGAAAAAGGTGCAGTAGGCCAAAAAAGAGTGGGAACCACTGATCTATACTAATAATGAATATTTTTATTTACTATTTACAGTAGTACACTATATCATAAAAACGTCTATTTTTATATTCCTAACTATATAATTTATCTGGATTTAATTTTAATAAAAATGCCTATTTATTTGAATCTACTTTTGATAATTGTATTTTTATTTTAATAAAATAAATTAGCCCATAAGCTGCAATGGCAGCCAGACACTGAAAATGTTATCTTAACTTTTATTTAAAAGAGCTTTGCTCTAGGATGAATATTTATTTCAATATGTCAAAGTAATCTGATGATTTTATTGGCAGAGTTGAAAATACTCAAATTTTCAACAATGATTGGTATATGTTGACTGATCAGTTTTTATTAAAACTGATCAATCAATATATGTCAGATCACTAATCTATCAGCCAATACCAATTATTGATTATCTAGGGATTAATTAGAACATTCCTAGAAGGTAGGCATAATAAAATTATCAAAGAAAAGAAACATACCAACAAAAATTGTAAAAATGTATAGAATAAACTAATTAAGAGTCATTGTCATCAAAAATAAGACTAGAATATTTGAAAGAGTCAGAATCAATAATTTAATCATAATAACCATAAACAATGTTTTACTTTTGATGCAGAAAAGACATCATACATTATGCATTGAATTAATTTATAATTTGATGATTGGAAAATTAATTTCCATTTATAGAAAAATGTTTTCAGAGTTTTGATTCATTTAGTTTACAATCTAATTAAAGTTAAGGTATAAAAAATTACAGTTAACATTTATGTAATATAATTCATTATGAAGAAAATTTTTGAGTCAATTAAAACTTAAAAATAAAACATTTCAATTTCTTATATAAATAAAAATTTTCATAACTGCAATAAATGATCAAATATTAACTTGCATAAAGTCATAATAAAAGTATTTATAATAGAAACAGAATATTTGTAAATATATCTTCTGATACTATGTCTTCAAATTAAATTAAAAAAATAATTGTAAACTTTTTGATAAACATGTATGGTAGCTTACTTGTGAGAGATTCCACAAACCGCGGTGCACGTTTCAGCGACTTTGAAAAGTTTGTCTTGAAAACAGAGAATTTTTGGAATGAATCTTTACACAATGGAACTGTCAATTTGTATTTTGATCATCAGTTGGAGAAGAAAAAAATCTTTAATTCACTAATGTATAGTTTTTCTAAAGGTAAGATTAAAGTGTTGAAATAAAAAGAAAAATTTAAAATGTTGAAATTAAAGTGTCGCTGAAGCATGCACCACACTTTGTGTAGTCTCTCACAGGTAAGCTACATGTTTACAGACTTTTTTTGTTTAAATTAAAAAACATTACTTAATATTACTAGAATAATTTAATTTCCAAATAAAATTAATCTTTTCTTCAACTGAAAGAAAAATATTTAATATATATTTCTTTTATTTTTGTTTTACATTTAAAAATAGAAACTAAGTGATTAGACTAGATTATAAATTTTCTCATTTTTCTAATATAAAAAATTAATTTCAAATTACCTTTAATATAAAAATTATTAATCTTTATAGAATATTAGATATTCTACCATCATCATTTTAAAATTTATTTCTTGATAATTAAAATTCACTTTAAAAATTTTTAAAACCACTTTTAATTAATCTAAGTTAAATATAGAGAAAATTCATCCTATTCAAGTAATCATTATCTGGTTTATAGTTAAAAAATATAACAGTGAAATTTTAATGCATTATTTAAATAGATACTGATAATATAGTTTAAATTTTATTTAACCAAGAAATGTTTTGGAAAACTACTGTTAAATATCTAATATAACATATTCAAATAAAAAAATGAAATCAGATTATATTATTTAAAAACAAATTATTTTTTATATAAAATCAAAGCTTGCTAAATGAATTATATTTATTACAAAATTGGCACAAATGATCTGACTCCATGAATTATTAATTTTAAACTTTTAGTTTTTAAATACTTAAAGTAAATATGATAAATTGTTCATTACTTGTTAGTTAGTAAAATGTAATAAGAGTTCTGTTAATTTAAACAAAAGTTTGTCCTAAATCTATTTTTAAGTAATTTTAAAGGATTTTCATCATTCTTTTCTGATTAATATCACTTAAAGTTTTGATAAATAACTTATCAAATAAGTGTGAATTTGTAATTTTTTGCTTCAATTATTAAAACAATTGTTTTTAGGGAGAAATCCTCATAGAAATTAAAAGATAAATACTGTATAACATATATTACTGTATATTAAAACAAATTTAAATACAATTTTATTTGTAATAATACTTCTAAGATTTAAAAAATTTTCCCTACAAAATCAACGTTTACTTTTTTAACTAAACTTGTGTCATAAATTTTGACTTTAGAATATCATCTGAAATTGGAATATCATTTGTAATAAATAATGATCACTGTGATAGGATAAAATATAAAATTATAATTGGTCAATCTTTATAGATATGATGAGAGATAGTATGGATATATGATTTTGCAGACATGATAATATATACTTAAAATGACAAGCCCTAGATTCAAAGTGAAAAATGCATTATTATTATTTACAGGAGTACTTTCAACTTTATAAAGTCATCATCAGCAAACAAAATTAGAATATAGAACGTTTTTGGAACAAAATAACAGAATGTTATTTAAATTTAAACTTAAATATTTAGAACGAACGAATAAGTCGAATTAATTTTCCAAAATATTCTATATTTTAATTTTGTTTGCTGATGATGACTCTTGTAAATAATAATAAAGCGCTTCCACTTTGAATCTACAGCTGTCATTTTAAGTATATTCCTAATTTGTAAGTGGAAGATTTTATACATTATGATAATATAGTTAAGGTTTAAGAAAACAATATTACACATCATTATTATTAAGTATTTGTTTTAGTCCCCACTATTCTGAAGCACAAACTGCTTTTAAATACTTTTCATTGATGACAGTACTATATTTACTGTTTATCATCAATCATTATAGTAGCTATTAAATTTTTCTTCAAACATAAATATAATTTTAATTGCATTATTTCAAATGACGCTAATTTGAAATTTATTAATAATTTTTTTAATTATAACAAATGTATTTTACATACATACAGAATTTCTCTCTCTCTCTACTATACATACTGTATTTAGACATTATATACTGATAAAATTAACTCAATATAAAAAGTTATGTTTATAGTACCGGTACTGTATTTAAATCATCGCAAATATATTGAAATAAAAATATCAATTAATATAAAAATTTTCAAACTTTATAAAAAGCACTTCTTGCCAAATAGTCACGTAATTTCGAAAAAATTATATAATAATAATAATGATAAAATTCATGGTACACAACCTACCATTTATTTCGAATGCAAAATAATGCTTGCTGAGCTGAGATGTCCTAATTATATTTCTTTTTCATTTTTTAAGAGAAAAGTCAAAACCAATTTATTATCAGACCGCGAAACACTTCTTTGGCGAAATCATAAGTTCGATCGAATAACAATAAATCTATACTGTTTGTATTGAATTAACATGTCTTTTCGCTTTCGCAGAGTATATCGCAAGATTACTACTCCGCAATTATTCAGATAGTTGCTCTGAAGTAACATGCGAAGTCCATTGTCATGCGCATTAGAGAAATAGAGTTTCACAATTATTTCGAAATTCGATACATAACCAGAATTAGAGCAAATACTATTTTATTTATTGAATTAATTATTTCGCTTAAGTAAAATATAATTCATACAGTTTCTATAAAATTTATTAATTATTAAAAGTTTAAAAGAAAAAAACTGCAGTTACTATCAGTTTCTAAGGCCCGGTTTTACAATGTCCCGTTAAATTTCTGTTCTGTTTTGATAGTCAACCTGTTTTAACTACAGGTTGACTATCAAAACACAGGTTGAAAATTCCGGATTTTTTATGTATATTAAACAGAAAAAGACTACTTGTACAATGCTTTAAAGAAATAAAATTAAACACTAAATGAAAAGCAAATGAAATTTTAAAATGTTTAATAACTATATAAAAGATTGTAGTTTTACAGAGTTTTAATTTCAACTAAATAAAATAGTTACTCAGAATTTTAATTCTACCAAATATAATAATTCAATAGAATATTAATCTCAGAATTTTAATTCAACTAATTATAATAATTCTTTAGAATTTTAATTGGTTACTGTATTCTCGAAAAAAGTTAAAAGATTTTATATAATGGAGTGCGTTCCAAACCTCAGCAGCAAGTCATTAGTGATTATTCTCTTATGATATCAGAAATAACTCAACATCAGTTTGTTTCTGGGATGACTCGCTAAGTATGGTGATCAGACAGTGGTTAACATGGTGATGAAGAAGACAATAATGAATGTTATAATTTCATTAGCGTCATTAGAAAGCACTAAGTTATTTGCCAATAAACAACAACGATGCTAATGATTTGTTACACTTTCTAACTTTTAAAACCTTATTATATTGTAGGAACTACTTTTTCTGCGATGTTCGATAAACGGTGTCAACCAGTGTCAGCATACTCACTACCTATAGACCATGATTACTGTGTTGAGCGTCTGATCTCTGATGAGCTCAACACTGATTGCCTTGTTGAGTTTTGGAACGGTTTGCTGAGATTTTTTACTCATCACTAATTAGTCTGTTAAGGATTGGAACGCACCCATGCCAATAAGCAAAACAAAGGCCAAAATATTAAAAAAAAATTCTAACGCCAACCATGTCTAAAAAAAGCTAAAAGGAGCTCATTTGGCGTCAAAAAGCCAATCTGGCAACCCTAGTTGCAAGCGTGACCAAAAATCTGATTCTGGAATACAGCGCCGTCAAAACATAAACGGCACCTTCAGAAAACAATGGCGCGCCAACGCAGTAAATTTAAAAATGCGCTCTGACATTCATGCCGGAAAACTAATGGAACCGGAATATAGATTGCCGGATTTTTGATAGTCAACTTGTACCAATTACCTGTTTAAAATTGTTAGATTAAACGCTAATTGGTAGTGTTGTAGCAATGAGGTTGTTAGAACAGCGGTTCTCAAGAAAAACTTTTTTGTGGCAGTCAATGCGGCCTTAATTTGCTGGTGGCCCATCGATGACTGTGGTTTGATATTCCACGAACTACATTAACTAAACCTTCACGGTTTTCTTGGTTGACGTCACAGTTTCGTTTGAATAAAGAACCAGTTCAGTGAGCCAGGTCACATGATTTAAAATGGAGGCATATATAAATGTATTAGCAGAATCATCCACAAGTTTGCTTGTTAGCGAAGTAAATGATATAAGAAATGATGATTATATTGATGTATTGAAGCACGCTGCATACTTGTATAAATTGGACGCTATTGAAGATTTTACTTCGCCCCACTGCACATGCGGTTAGAAGTCAACTCTACTGCGATGTATCACCAGCGCTGGTAACAATGTAACTACTGTAACGGCACTTCCAAGGTTGAATCATGGAGGCAGGAGTTAGATGGAGATGGCGTGCTTGTTCAAGCTAGCCAACAAAATTGAAGCCAAGGAGCAGCTTATCCGCCATATTGGTATACTCAAAACATTGTCGGTGCTAATGTTATCCTATGTAGATAGAAGGATTTTTAAGACATATTTTTAGATAGGAAACACGCCAAGTTGTGCTACCGTTGGTTGTAACAATCGAAGTGGTAACAGAACAGCAAATTTAACGTCTTACAGGTAATGTAATTTCTTTCAAATAATTTATTTTTATTCACAAAGACAAGGTAGTAACTCTAACGTCTATTGACTGATATTAGCACAGAACTAAGTATGTTTAAGATAAATTCATTACATATAATTATGTTGTCTATTTTATCGAGTTTGTATCGAAGTTTATCAAGAATTTTTGTTTCAAATATATATCAAAAACAATTATTAATGCAATTTGATATCTGTGGCATATTCAATTTTTGTTTCAAATATATATCAAAAACAATTATTAATGCAATTTGATATCTGTGGCATATTCGCTCCATTAATAAATAAAAATTAAATTTATATATTATAATTATAAATTTTTTATGAAATAATAAG
>AYEL01077546.1:0-12021 GCA_000484575.1 Olivierus martensii
TAATTACAGTCCAGAAGAAGAGCACTTTTAGCAGTGACGTTAACAAACAAATTTTATTAAAACAGTAAGTAAAAACGTTTTCAATGCTCAAGGCATCATCTTCAGTTACAAAAATATATGTACATAATACTTAAGAATACAAGCAGTTCTAAAAATGGAACATAAAATAGAACGGAGTTCAAAATCTTTTAACATTCAAATATTATAGAGATAAAATATAAACAAAAAACGAAAAACAGTTCGTGAACATTAAAAACGTGATTAAATTATTCTTATACGGTGAGGAATAATAATAAAGATTAAACTTCTTTTGTAATGAGATGTCTCCAAGCATCGCTGAGCTATCGGCCTGTCCAATGTTAATTACATTATCAGTTTTATTACTTCGGATTATTTGTAGTTTTTCAGCTAAATATAGATCTTTACGATCAAATACATTTTTTATAACCTTAGCATTGTTCCATAGAATATTAGTGTTTTTCTCATAAGCCCTTTGGGCTAGGGCCGTATTAAGTTCTCCCCTGCGTATACTGTCTTTATGCTCTGCGATCCTGTCTTTGAAGTTGCAGGCGGTAGCCCCAATGTAAACTTCCGTTCTGTTATCATCGAGATTTCATAAAGGAATACTGTATACCCCTGATTTATGATCATTTGGCCTTTTACCCTTGTCATTGCGGAGTATATCAAAGCCTCTGAAATCGCCTCTCACTCCTTATCGTTAATAACCTTCTCTTTATGGCTCCTCCATTCTATCGTTAGGCTTCTCCTCGTGGCCCTGCCTCTGAAATCGCCTCTCACTCCTTATCATTAATAACCTTCTCTTTATGGCTCCTCCATTCTATCGTTAGGCTTCTCCTCGTGGCCCTATGTAAACCTTGTTACCTCCAGTGTCATTATTGTGCAAGGGGATGCAGTAAACACCTGTTTCTTTCCCTGGGTAATATTTATCCTTGACGTTCTTTAGTGCTTGGAACACTGTCAGTCCTCTTTTGAATGCCGGCTTCATTTTATGTATATATTAAATTATTTGAATTTATGTAATTACAATATACTATATAATAAATTATTGAATTATTTATAACTGTATATGATACAGAAGTCATAAATGCAATGCATATATATATATTATTAAATCTACATAATATTAATTTTCAAAAATTATAAAACTTCAAGCAATTAATAAATACCTTAAGTACTTTATGAGATTCATTTTCAATGAATGAAGGACAAAAGGAAAAGAGAATGAAAGTACAGTAAAACCTCGATTTTACGGACTATAGGAAGCAAGACTACTCCGTAAAATCGAAGTAACGTTTTTTCATAAACATTAATTAGCATTTTCAACATACCTGTACTAATTAGTGACTTATGCCTGCTGTACTAATTAATGTGACTTATGCCTAAAAACTGTATTATTTTACATGAGTATTTAAAAATTAAATTAAATTATTGTACATGTATATTAAATTTAGGTAAGTTGTTAGAATATTACCTGTATACATATATATTAAATTTAGGTAAGTTGTTAAAATAAAAATGACGCACAGGTATATTAAATTTATGGTAAGTTGTTAAAATAAAAATGACGCATTTGCAATATAAGAGAGTGTTATTGCACCAGTGCAGATAAGAAATGCTAGATGTAGCTATACTATAGACACAGTTTATGCAAATATTGTATTTATTATTTTTATTATTTTTTAGGATGGTGTCCGTAAAATCCGAAGTCCATAAAATCGAGGTTTTACTGTGTACTATGGACAGTTTATGCAAATATTGTATTAATATTATTTATTTTATTTTTTGGGATCGTGTCCGTAAAATCGAGGTTTTACTGTAATGTAAAAGTGTGTGTGTTTTCTGTCCGATAAAATCCGAAGTCCGTAAAATCGAGGTTTTACTGTATGAGAAAAAAGGGAAAGCACCTGTCAGAAGAAATTTGATTGACTACTAGCAAAAAAGAGAGCATCCATAATTGTTTACATAGTAGGTGAATTCTGCCCTGATAAAGTTTTCCTTAAGTTACAACTTCTGTGCATTAATGTGATCATTATTTTCACTTTATAAGAACTAAAATAACAAATATATATATAATATTGTGTGTGGATTCTAAGCTACAAATTATATATATATATAATATTTCAATTTCAACCAATTTCAAACATCAGCTTAGAATCCACACACAATATTAAAGTAGAAAAGACAGTATCAGTCAAATTCACCAATTTGTAACTATTTTTTATATATTGAATATATCTTTCCTTTTTCATTCTTTATTAGTTAATCTATATTTTCATGTATAAATTGAGAAAAGAATTGTGAAGAAGGGGTCAGCATATATAAGACCGTTAAAAATTCAAAAATTTTTCAGAAATATAACAGATCTCCTTATAATGCATTCCTTATAATATGGATTCTATAATGTGACAGAAAAATGTTTAAGGTTATCATGGAAATGCAGTAAATATCATTTGGTTTTTTATTGAGCACTTATCAATGAGAATCATTTGGAATAATTTTTAATTTTGTTACAATTTTTAATTTTTTCTGTTTAAAAAATATAACATCTTTACACACACAATTCATGTTTTATCACATTTGCTTGTATAATGCAATTTCCTATAATGTGGAACTTCCCCCCCACATTTTACAAGAGTCCAATGTAGTAAAATTAAATGTTCAGTCATGTCTTTCTACTGTGTGATCCATCATATTTGTTAAAATATGTAGATAGGTATGACTGTACCTATCTACATATGATTAGTTTAAATGTTGTTACTGGTTTTTGTAAGTGTTTAATTATCAGATACTGTATAAATACAATTGAAAATATATAAAGTTGGTCATATTATGTCTTCTTTCTGCTATTAGTGCATCCTATGATAGCAGTGGGATCCATCATATTTATTCTTAAAAAATACTTATTTTCATTTTCAATTTTTAAAAATATCTGAATATGAGTGGATATTCATATTCAAATATGCTCAAAAATATTAATTTATTGAATACTTTACAAATAAGATCAAAGTGTATAGATACGAATCTTTTTAGTGAAGAAACGTGGCAGCCACTATTATATGTATAATCAGTTAATATTAAATAAAAATGTAGCAATCTATGTATCAAGATTTCTGATAGACAATTTGTACATTTTCTTATACTTCTGATCATTTAAAAAATATAGGTTAATTATTTTACCACCAATTTCAAACATCAGATTTATGCTCCCAGAAATTGTACGTGCACTGATTGGCTTTTCACCCCTGTCAGTTGAAGCAAAATTTGTTACATGTTTTAGTTCTGATTTTTTTATCATTTAAACTATACATTTTCATTAAAATACATTTATTTACTTAATCACCCACTTGTTAAGTCATAGATTTTTTTACTATTACTCATTTAAATTGTTAAGTATTGGGGGTACCGGAAAGTGATGTCGTTCTTTTTATATTAATTTCAACGAGTAAATCGTAAAACCAACCGATTTGACAATAAAATTTTGCATACTATACGACAAAAGACTGTTGATAATGAGGATAATTACATTATTGTTTTATAAAACTTGTTAACATTTTATTCGTTTGATTTTGATGTAGGAAGGCGACATTACTTACCGGTACCCCTAATATTTTTATTGAGATTCAAAAATAATAGAAACATTTAATATTTCTTTGATATTTTCTGCTGAACAAACACTTCAATAAAATTGTATTGCAGAGAAATATAATTATTGCATGATATGACATAGTTGCATCCTGTTCTTTATCTAGTTTTCTTTTTATGTTGCACCACATTTCAATGCTATAAATCTGGAATTTTGTCAAAGTGACCATATTTATTCCAACAGTGAACTAGATTTGGAAAATTTTGAATTATAAAAAAAAATTATCTATTTATTTCAATTAATGTTATATTCATTGAAATAAATAGATAATTTCTATACTTATAATTACAGTCATAGTCTAATATTTGAATGTTGGAATTTGACTTATATACAAGTTTCAAATTTTTTACCAGTTTTTAAACTCTGATGAGATCAAAGAGTTTACTTATACATAAGTATATAAGGTATCTTATTTTTATACACTTTTGGTTTAATTTTGTTTTTTTATACTTATGATCAAAGAGTTTACTTATACATGAGTATATAAGGTATCTTATTTTTATACACTTTTGGTTTAATTTTGTTTTTTTATACTTAAAATTTTCAAATGAATTTTCAGTGTTTCTTTTTCGTAGAATGTATGTTTTTATTTAATAAATGCCTTTATAAGCATATGTTAGGATTGTGTTTAATGTTTTTTCACATAGTTTAATTTTTCTATGAATAGCGTATAAAAGAATTGTCCTGAACAGAACATATTTTTGACATTGAAAAAGTATCAAAAATATTGGAAATTAGTTTGAATTATGATTGATATTTAGAACCTAATTAGGTCAAAGAGTAGAGATCACTGGTACTAGGGCAGATTAGTGATATATAGATCATGCTAAGAATAAATAAAATCATATTTATGATTTTATTTATTCTTAGCATGTCTCATAAAGCAAAAACCTATTAAAAATGGGAATTATTTCCCTTAGACATAATGTTAAAAATGGATTATGTTTTCAACAATGAAATTTTACCATTAAATGTAAATAATTCAGCCCAATTTCAAAAGTGGAAAATACAGTATATTTTACTAAACTTGAAGATCTTTCAGCTTTATTAAGCCATCTTCAGCAAATCATACATAATGTATAAGAATTCGAACATAAAACTTAGTAAGAACATCATGTTCTTAATATAACATAAGATGTTCTTACTAAGTTTTATGTTCGAATTCTTATACGTTATGTATGATTTGCTGAAGATGGCTAATAAGGCTGAAAGATCTAACAAGTTTAGTAAAATATACTGTATTTTCCACTTTTGAAATTGGGCTGAATTATTTACATTTAATAAGAAGTGGGATGGAATTATGCATTTTACCATTAATTTTATCAATGAAATTAATAATTAAATAAAAGTCAATAAAACAATAGTTTGTTTAAAATAGGATTTATTTATCTAAAAAAATGAAAACATAGCCTTTATAACAAGAAAATTTTAATAATAAAAAAATTATGAATCACTACTGAACATCTCCATATCAAGAAATCCTTTCCTACTATGGAGCTGTTTAATATTGACTTATTATTATGTAAGTAATGTATGAAAGAAGACCTTTATAATGAAATTATTTATATTAAAGTCCGAATAAAGCACAATAAGCAGTGGCAAGTAACATATTTAATAAGACAAAAAACGCTTTCGATATCGGTGATACCATCATCAGTTGTATATAACATATTAGAATAGAGCAGAAGAATTTTTTTAAATTTAAAACTAACATTTTAAAAATAGAACATGAGAATAAATTCAAAATTCTGAAAATAAATATTAAACATAAACTACATACTTATACATAACATGAGATTAAAAATAGTTCGTAAATAAGGCGGGAGTACTAGAAAATACATATAGATCAAAGGGAAGGCAAATAAAAAATTATTATAAATTATTGCGTAAAGCATATCTCCATGCTGCACTTAGTCCGTCAGCTTGCTGGATATAAATCACATTACTAGTCTCGCTGTTCTTTAAAATTTCAATCTTCTCCACCACAGGCAATGTCGTGCAATCATGCACGTTCCTTATAACTGGAGCTTCATTCCACAGGACTTCCATGTCTTTTTCGTATGCTCTTTGTGCCAAAGCGGTGCTGAGAACACCTTTAGCTATATTGTCTTTGTGCTCAGAAAGCCTCTCCTTAAAATTTCTGGCTGTAGCTCCGATATAGATTTCCGATTGGTTATCATCAAAATTTCAAAGAGGGATACTGTAGACGCCCAACCTATAGCCTTTGGATCTTTTAGATTTGTCATTTCGCAGTAGATTGAAAATGGTAGGAGCCCTTCTTCTTTTAAGTCAACTAATAAGAAACACACTTTTAGAAGGGCTCCTACCATTTTCAATCTACTGCGAAACGACAAATCTAAAAGATCCGAAGGCTATAGGTCAGGCATCTACAGTATCCCTCTCCGAAATTTTGATGATAACCAATCGGAAATCTATATCGGAGCTACAGCCAGAAATTTTAAGGAGAGGCTTTCTGAGCACAAAGACAATATAGCTAAAGGTGTTCTCAGCACCGCTTTGGCACAAAGAGCATACGAAAAAGACATGGAAGTCCTGTGGAATGACGCTCGAGGTATAAGGAACGTGCATGATCGCAAGAGATTGCCTATTGTGGAGAAGATTGAAATTTTAAAGAACAGCGAGACTAATGTGATTAATATCCAGCAAGCTGACGGACTAAGTGCAGCATGGAGATATGCTTTACACAATAATTTATAATAATTTTTTATTTGCCTTCCCTTTGATCTACAGGGTGCGTCAGCTAAATCCGGACAAAATAAACAATTTAATTAAACAAAATTTTATTTAACAAAAAGAATAAAATTATCAAAATTATCATTTGCACATTAATTTTGGATCCCTTTAGATTAAAATTACTCGATGTAATTCCCTTCTGCCTCAATTACTGCCTCGATCCTCGACCGGAAACGATGACGCATTGTGGCCTCACTCACACCCAATGTTTTTGCCAACTGCCTGAGAGATTGCCCTGGGTCCTCTGAGATGAGCTCTTGAGCTCATCGGACAACTTCCGGTGTCCTTGACGATCTCCCCCTGGAATGGCTCTTCCTTGCCGAGTTGGCAGAACCTTCTTCAGACTTCTCTAAAGCTGCATATCTAGCAGCAACATCATAAACTGTCAATCTTGAATAGTTAAAGAACCGAATTATTTCGGAAGGTGAACGTCCAGCGCGAAGGCCTTCGATTATCGCTGCTCTCCGATTATATTCTGCACTCAATCTTAACTAATCAGCTATTTTGGACTTATCCTCAAACGCATTGTTTGTCTGGCTTACTAAAACGTCGGCAGCAACGTATAGCGCTAACGTCAAATATGGCAGGAAATTCAATTTGAAATTTGTTTGGATTTAGCTGATGCACCCTGTATATGTATTTTCTAGTATCCCGCCTTATCTACGAACTATTTTTAATCTCATTGTTATGTATAAATACGTAGTTTATGTTTAATGTTTATTTTGAATTTATTCTCATGTTCTATTTTTGAAATGTTAGTTTTAAATTTTAAAAAATTCCTCTGTTCTATTCTAATTCTTTGTATTTTGTTATATACAACTGATGGTATCACTGATACCGAAAGCATTTTTGTCTTATTAAATGTGTTACTTGCCACTGCTTATTGTGCTTTATTGGACTTTAATATTAAAGGTCAAGCAGTTTTGGTGATTTCTTTTATTATTGAAATTATTTATATTATACAATGTTAAAAATTTTTATTTTCTGTTGCCATTGATAGATAAGTAGATGAGTTTTTTACAAATGAAATATTACTTTAGGTACAATCCAAGAGTGCAAGTTATTTACATAGTATCTCAATGAAAATATGGCAGCAAAAGGAGTGTTTGTTATTTTTGCTTCTCAATTCACCATCCTGATTTTTCCCATTTTGCAGCAGTAGATGGAGGGTCTGCTATGAACCTATTAAAATATGGCAGCAAAAGGAGTGTTTGTTATTTTTGCTTCCCAATTCACCATCCTGATTTTTCCCATTTTGCAGCAGTAGATGGAGGGTCTGCTATGAACCCAGAGACCTAAACAAATGGCTTGGAAACAATAGTTAGATTAAGTCATTGTTGTTTCCAGTCCTTCTCAGCTTAGAGAAGAGATCCATATAAAGTTTTGTTTGCCTCTTTATGATCTTTTAAATGACTTCAAATTTGACTACATTGTATAGCGACATACATAGTTTGAAATGCCAGATTTATGAATGTTTAGCATTTATTTATTTCAATTAATATCCATGTTTTCAATTTATTGGTATTTAATACTTGAAAAAGAACTCATAAACCTAAGGACTTATAAAGAAGAATCACAAACTATCTGTTTCTATCATATTTGATGCAATCATCTGGCCAGGCTGATTAAAGACCAGTTCAAGACTGATTTCAGAAATACTAGTGCTGATAAAAATTCAAAACAATTTGATATTTCCATATTTATGACTAGCTAGTACGTAAGATAAATATAAAGAAGAGTTAGATTTAACAGAAAATTTTTGGATTCAATTCTTCAATGTGACAATTAGAACTGTTTAGTATATTAAATAATAATATAATATCATAAAATATCAAAAAATTTCAGATCTCTTAATAGGAAGCTTTATTATAAATTTGCATTTTGTTTTATATTTGCTACAATTTAAAAACTTGTTAATTTTTGTTGTATTTTACATTGCATCTCTATTTTTTAAATATTATCCATTTTGCTTACTAGTATATGACTATATTTTTTAATGTTTAGTCTCTCCACAATTTGTATTTCCATGGTCCACAATTAACTGAACTAAAGTATCCTTTAACAATCATGGCAATTAGATATTTAATAATTTAATTATATTTAGAAAAAGGGAACTAATATACTTAATTACTTAATTTTTATTCTAAATCTTAATATTTTTTGAATATAGATCCAAATGAAGATCAGTGTTTTGGTAACTGGTTCAGTCGTTTTCTTTTGAATGAGTTTGTGGGTTATGATGACATTTTAATGTCAAGCCTGAAAAATCTTGCTGAGAAAGAAGAAAGCAAAGGTAATTAATTCTATATAAATTCTAATTTAAGTGATTTTGTTCACTACATTGGTTTAATTTTATATATTAGGTTATGTAAGGAATGTTGTTACTGGTGAACATTATCGATTTGTCAGTATGTGGATGACTCGTTATTCATATTTAACTGCAGCTTTTATCATGCTGGTATTTGTAAGTATGTTGTTAATTTTATTATTCATTTTTTATTTATAGTTATTCCGTATTATATAAGTAATTAAAAAAAAATTTTTGTTAGACAAGATGAAGATATTTAGATACAGGAAAACCTGTGCTAAATGGCCAGCTTTCGGTAGCTGAGATTGTGACCACAAAGCACAGGTTGGCCACCAGACACAGTTAGCTACAAATTTCTTTGTTAAACATTAAAGTTTAAAATACAAAGTTTATGACATAGTTTCACAGTGTTAATTAAATATAAGGAAAGAAATCATTAATTAATGTCTGTTTTGGGATTTTTTTTCACTTTAGAATGTTCAGCTGATAGAAGAGCTAGAGCCCATCTGACATTTCTGATCAATACATGATTTTCTAGCACTTAGTAGATGTTGCACACAAGATGCCAAAATCACTAGCCATGGTCACGGAATACAGATGGCCATTTTACAATTTAAAAATCCTGCAATATGCATGGGTGGATATTAAGGGGGCCATGGCTTGCAGTCTGGCCACCTAGTTCAGATGGCTGCCAGCACAGGTTTTCCTGTATTTGTTTTTCATTACATGTACAGTTAGTCCTCAACTTACAGTGGAGTTTGAAGTCAGGGTTCAGTCAGAGCATTCATAAATCAGAAATGCTCAACATTTATAGATTGCTTACTACCTATATTTATTATTATATTCCACTTTATCATAATAAACTTAATGAACACAAAAATACAAGAACCAGATAAAAAAAGAATGCCTTTTCTATATCAGTTCATTGCTCATGAACCCAAATTCTGGTAAATTACATTGACTAATCACAGAATTTACCGATTATATCAACAACATAATGAGTGAGTCAAGGCTACCTGTATTTAATTTTGTTCTTGCTAGTTCTGAATCAGAACATCAAACTGGAATTTTTGTTATAAAAATTAAATCTTTTATGTTGGAACTTATATGCTGATTTTCTTTAGATAAACTATGAGCAGTTTCTATACTATGCTATATTTGATATATTATTATTTTTAAATAAATCTTGATATTTGATAATTATTATGGTCTGTTAGAATCTGTGTATAAATTGTTCTTTTTCATTAATATTTAGAAGAAAGATCTTTAAAAAATATTTCTTTGATTAAGATCATAATTAGTTTAAATCAAAAATAATGTATATATTCATGTATAAGCCGAAGAATTTTTCCAAAAAATTTTCTTAAATTTTTTTTGAGGGAACAAGAGTCTGCTGATACATGGGTAGTCAAAAATTGGAAAATTTTTCACAAAATTGTAGAATTCATTGACTCAGTCATGTTTTCCTGTTGTGCCTTTGCATGATCCAACATATTTTATTCCTAACAAAGATTATTATCTTACTGATTCTTTCAATATTTTTTATTAAAAATATAGGATGTCTATACATAAAATATACAATTAGAATGCAATATTTCAGTTTGAAATATTGGATTGCCAAGTGAGTGAGCATTCAGCAAACTGAATAATACTTTAAAATTAATATTTTTTAGTTGCAGGCATTGCAGTGCTTTACAGTGCTTTGCTAATACATTATAATACATTATAATCTATAAATGTTTTCAATTATATTTTCTTTTTACTTTATATCTCAAAAAAATTATCTATAGCTAATCACAAAATAATACTTAGAATAGATATATAAAATATAAATTAACACATAAATCAATAAACTGTACAAAAATCATTCATTTTATTGCAATTTTAAATAAGTTTATTGTTATAGATGCTACAATGTTGTGATGTTTTTAGGCTAAGTTAGGTTAGTTCCTCTGCCATATCACACTTGAAATATTTTGTACCTGATGGCAACCATTCTTAAAGTCTAACACAAGCTGACCAACATTCATGAGGATCAATTGGAAAGTTAAGGATGGCATTCAGTGGACCAGGCCAGATCTCTGCCGAAAAATTGAGTATGTGACCTGGATCCTCAAAGGGGGTAGATGAATGCTTTACCTCATGACAATCCTAGTACTATTGCATATTTTTAATGAATGATAGTGTAAATATGTTTTTAAACTTTTATATGCACTAGCAAATGAAAAAAGACTAATTCACTTTACACTGGTGATTCTGGGACATAACCACTGTATTAGTGAGATATGCCTGTATTTAAATATTAGATACTGCACAAATATGATCAAAAATATATAAAGTAGTTGTATTGCTTTCTCTTTGTGCTTAACAGCACAACCTATGGTAGTGGCTGGATTCACCATATTTATTTCAAAAAATATCTGTTCTTGATTAAATTATTAAAAATATATGGATGCATGTGAATATATTTAAATAATAATTAAATAATTTCAAAAATAATTTACTGTGTTTTTGTACACATTTCTATCTTATTTGTGATTGACATATTTTTAATAAGTAAATATGGTTTCTACTAATGCAAATATCATTAGTTAATATTAAATGAAAATATAGTAATCTTCAATGTTTTTGATCAACAATTTCTACATTTTCAAATAGTTCTGATTATTTATAAAATATGTGATGATTATTTTACAGTTGATTTCAGACATCAAATTTGTGCTTTTGACAATTGCATGTGCATTGATTGATTTTCCATTCCAATCAGTTGCAGCAAAATTTCCATTACATATTTTGATTCTGATTTTTTTATCATACTGTTAGAATACTGTTCTTTCAATCATTCACAAAACCGAATTTCTTTTTTTACAACATTGAAACTAACCAGGTGGCATTCATAATTACAGTATACATTTTTAATTTTCTTATTTTAATGGATGATGAAATTTTAAATACGATTGTCGTTCCCTCGTTTATTAATTAAAAATTAAGCATACATTTTTCTTATTTTAATGGATGATGAAATTTTAAATACGATTGTCGTTCCCTCGTTCCTACTTTATTTAGGCTATCTCCGAAATTACAAGTTAAGTTTTCTCATATTGCTGTCAAAAGTAAATTTACAGTTCTATTTCGAATACTGTTTATAAATAATTAATTTTTAACTACAAAACAAAAGTGAAAAACCAAAAATGGAATGACATTTCCGTAAAATTTTTGGATGTAGGAAGCGGGAAAAGTTATATAATTAAAACGTAGGAAGAGGGAAAGTTTTACATTGCAAGTATAGGAAAAT
>AYEL01077551.1:0-10520 GCA_000484575.1 Olivierus martensii
TGTCGTAATATTATGAAATAACTACATCATATTGAAATCAAAAGATTTTATTTGAAGCATCTTTATTAATTAAAATAATCATAAATACCGATATGATGAAATATTTTCGAGACAGCTCTTGAACCACTGTATTCATAGTTCCTCACGACGAGCCACTGGTCTCCTCCCGACGTCTAATCCATTTTCTGTCATGTCCTCGGTGTGTTTTGAGAAGTGAGCTGCCTTCTTCCATGCAAATAGCAACATATACTGCTAACAAAATATTGTCTTCGATCTCTTCATCTGCCATGTTGTCAATAAACGAGGAGGCGAAGCAAGAGAAATTAAGTCTAAATTAATTGGTTGGTTGTATACGTAACTATATATCATTTGCGCATGTCTGCTGGTTAAGTTGTTCTAGCAACCTGCCTATGACCTAATGATGTCACATCGTAGACAGCTTTTTGAATAGTTTGCTACAAGCCTTAAGCAGTGGCAAGGTCTCCACAGAAGAGATTCCATCCACACCACTCAGGATCCTGTCCAAGATGAGGTCCACCTCAGCAGTCACCATCTTGGAGTCCGGATAACCCTCCTTGATGAGGGCTAACTGAAGAGAAGCCACAGCCTCTGAATAAGATCCAAGCTGAAAGCTCTGGGACCGCTTAGTAGGCCTAACCTCCTCAGAAGAGGGGGTAGACAATACACAGCCTCCGAATAAGATCCAAGCTGAAAGCCCTGGGACCGCTTAGTAGGCCTAACCTCCTCAGAAGAGGGGGTAGACAATACAGATCTGGTTCTCTTGCCAGCACCAAGGGTACCAGCAGGAGAATCAGACATAGAACCAATCGGGAAGTGCCATGCAGTAGCTGAGAGTCACCGACACCAGTATCTTCCCTCTTAGCCCTCCTCCGCTTTCACCTAGCCACTCCAGACAAATGCGTCCTTTGCGAACTAGGTTTACTCCTGGAGGCAGAAATGACACCAGGAGACTGCTCCACTGTCCCTCTACCCTGAGGCACACCAGTGACCCCAGCACCCTCAGATGAGGCACCAGGGCCACCACCCCACAATGGGGCAGAGAAGCAGCCTCCTCAGAAAAAGTTTTGGTTTTTAAAATTTTTGAATTTTGATCCATGCCAAAAACAGACTGGAGGAAACACAAAAATTCGCCGCCCGGTTATCCTCCAATACGGGCAGAAGGCTGACTACGACAGGGTTTCGCCTGGTGCCCTGAAGGGATCATTAGCAACACTACATCTTTTACTACCCCAGTGCCACTCAACTCTCAGCACGATGCCTTACACCTTAGTTTGAGTAGGGCGCTCTCTTAGTCTGGCCCCTTACTTTCGACCTGTCCGGCATGGGGGACCCTACCAGTAACAAAGCTACCGCCAGCATAGCTCTCAGGATCCTTGGAACACGCAAGCTCCATCACCACGACAAGGTGGAGACGCCAACGAGGGAGATTTCTTAACTATAAAAGACTTTTCTTTATTTTCAGTGGAATTTTTATTTAATGGAAAAATGTTAATTCATAATACTAATCAAAAAGTTAACATCAGGTTTTAAGAATGGTTGTATATGGCATATAAATATTCTGAAATGCATATATGTCTGATTTTTAGCCTACATTTCAAAGGAAAAAGAGCTTATGAGATTACTATCCTCTCTGTATATCCTCCCTAATAACCCTTTAGCTGCATTCATTTAAAAATGACAAGCATTAAAACTTGATACTCTCTTAATATTCAAAATTCAAAGGTTTCTCCCTAATAATTTTTGAATTATTTGATTGATTTTACAAAATTTAATAGAATGATCAGCTAAAAGTTGAATTTTAAGTAACAAATATTAACTATATTATTTATCCATTATTAAAAATGGTGAGCATTCAGTTTTCCAAGATAAAAATGAGAGGGTAATGAATGATGAGGATAAATATTAATATGTTTTTATCATTGACAAGAGATGGTGCTAAATTTTATTGCTTTACCTGCATTGTCTTTACAACTTCTAGAATATAATATACTTAGACTATTATTTGTATAATTTAATGTGTAAATTAATTGCATTTTGAAGATGATTTTGATGATATATATTTTATTTTTTGGTATCCTTTGTTTATTCATGTGTGTCAAGGCTCAAGTAATATGATTGATATTTTTTGTTAATTAGGTATTGTAAATATACAATAGGGCTTATAAATTGAAATTAAGATATAAAGTGCAATTACTCATATAAGCATCAGTGTATGAATCTGGTGAACAATGTAAATTTTTATGTATAAAATTGCAAAATTGCAATATTCAGAATAAGCAATAACTAATAATTAAACTTAATAGTAAATGACTCTACATGATCCAAAGTTTTACTGGCCAGGTCATTTAACTTCTGGAAATAAATTCTAATAAAAAGCTACTAAATCTAACACTATATGATAAAACAAACAACCAGAATTTCATATTTGTTAAAAGTAGCAAACAAAGTGTTAGAATTACTAATTTTTTTTGTCTTTAGACAAAAAAAATTATTAAATTAAATTAATGCACTTGTAAATTATTAAATTGAATAATTCCAAAAACAGATAAAACTGAATAAAAAATAATAATTTATCAAATCCAAAAACACAAAGTGTTAAAAAGCTTTACTGAATTAATAATAAAGCACAAACAAGTTAGAAATAAAACTTGTTTAATTTTCAATCTAAATTTTAAAACAACAATAAATTTATTAATCAGAAATAATAAATAATCTCAAATAATATCTTACTCTAGTATCTTCACATTCTGATAACAAAAACTATTAATCAATTTTGATATCACTTGTACAATATGCAGTCTATTTCACCTCATTGCTTTAGCAGTAAAAATTCTTATATCAAGTTTTGTAAGTCCTATGCTTGGCTTATTTACATATATTCATGTAATAACTTCAAGTTACAAATAAAACAATTCATATCATTCTCTTTACAATTTCACAGTACTTATTTATCAATTATAAATCTTTAATAAGAGACCATTCTTTAATTCTTGAATCAAATCAGTGATATTATTTTGGAATAGATGATGTCATGTGAAAAGTGAATTCATTGGGAAGATGCCAGTTCCATTCTATAACTTGTAATTTTTACTGAGGTGGAAGAAATGAAATATAAGTTAAATTAAATAAAATACCCAAAATAATAAAAATAAGAAGAAATAAAAAGTAATTAGGAAAGATTTGAGTTAAATCATCACAAAGTAATCATGAATTAGATTTTGAATAAAATAAACAAAAAATAATACAAGTAGTCCTTGATTTGCAATGGAATTTGGTTAGAACTCTGCTCTCATAAATTGTAAATGACCAAAATTTAAGAATTATTATACTTCACTTTATAGTAATAAATTTAATGAAACCAAAAATACAAGAACTAGTTACAAGAAGAATGATTTTTGTATGTTAAACCAATTGCTCAGGAATTCTAATCCTTTATCATTGACTAATGACTAATTGCATAATTTATCAATGATATTGCCATCGTAAGTATGAATGGTCATAAGTTAATGCAGTCATAACTCGAGTTTCCTGTATACAGGCTCGGCCATAGCTATAGGCAAACTAGGCATCTGCCTAGGGCACAAAAGCTAAAGATAAAAAATAAAATTTTAAAAGATTTTTAGGAAATAATTTATTAATCCTAATCTTTGCTATTCTCTAAAAAAAGCTCACAAAGTAAATATTTAACTAAAATAATTTGTTTAATTTTGTTTCCTTAAATATAAATTTTTAGGATATTTTATTTTGTTTTTCTATTTGGAGGAGCCAAGTTTGGAATCTGCCTAGGTCACCAAAAACTCTTGGGTTAGGTCTGCCTGTATAAATAAACTGTTAGATAAACAGATAGTATGCATTATTTAGAAAATATTTTTAATAACAATTTTCAAGTTATTTAAGTCCCACTTGAAAATGGTCTCTATGATAGCAAAGAGACAAACTAAGCACTATGCAGAAATAGATCTTTACTTCAGAAAGAAACACTTTCGACATTAGCTGACGAAGACCTGTTGAGAAAGGTCAAAAACGTTTCTTTCTGAAATAAAGATCTATTTCTGCATAGTGCTTAGTTTTCTCTTTACTTATCCGATTAGTTTGACACTAACATTCTCAAATTGGTTAATTATGTATTATTAGTTTCAGAATGTCTATGTCTTTAGTGATCTCTATGAGTTGAGACCAAAAGTGCTTGTGTTATTTATTTATTTGTTTTATATAGTTTATGTAACTTTTTGTAATTTTTACACAATTAAAATCTAATCTTATTTTGTATCATTGTTATATTTGTGTTGTTTTACTTTATATCCTGTTTATTAACTTAATAAACATAATACTAATATTTAGACATGAAAAACAAATAAAAAAATACTTTCACATAACAAAATAAAATCTTCACTAAACCAAAAGCCACAATATGAGAAAAACTAAAAAGTTCTTACTCTCATCATGATGTGGATGTGCCAGGGATCTGAAATCTGATATCCACTTCCTAGGGCCACACACTTATCACACCTGTGGAAAGTTGTTTAATCCCAAACTTGTAGAAGTTGGCAGATTTGAAGGCAAGCCAGTTCTCCAAGCAGTAATGACCTTCTCATCATCAATGAAACTTCTCCCCTGAAAATGTTTTTCCATATTTCTAAACAGGAAGAAGTCTGAAGGTGCCAGGTTGAGAGAATATGGAGGATTAGGCAATGTTTCATAGCCATATTTGAGCAGAAAAATCAATGTTTCTGCTAATTGGTGTGCAGGTGCATTCTCAGCTAGCAGCAACACACTTTTTGGACGGCAAACCATGTCTTTTTCCCTTGATACTATCTCATAATTTTTGTAGCAAGTTCCTGTAGTATGCTCTTGTTATTATTTATTCTTTTTGTAAGTAATCTGTCAATGTGACACCTCTGCTGTCCCAAAACACAGACAACATGATTCTGCTGGATTGTCTTCTTTTGGATCATTCTATAGGTTGGTGCAATCATATTTGAATTCTCATTTCCATTATTTCACAGTCTCACATGATGGAGATGCCTTGCCATACATAGCTGACATCTCCGTGAATTGCTTGTACAGTTTTCCTCAAAGATGAAGGAATTATATTACTGCTCTATACTCAATTTTCTCTAGCATGACACCTTCTTCTATTACGTTTCAAACTCTGGTTAAACATGTCTAATATTAAGTCACTAATATGCATGTCATTTTGTTTTGACAGGGTTGTAAAAAAACAAAAAACGGCATGTGTAATAGTAAAACAGTAACCTATCATTGTTTATAATTACAGATCTATAGCAACAAACAACATGGTGAGGGTAAGAACTTTTTTGGCTTCCCCTTGTATTAATATTAACAAGAAAAAATAGCAAAAGCACTTTGGATGAACTTTTGCATTTATTTTCTTAATAATAATAATAATAGAGATAAAAAATACTCATTAAATACTATCATTTGGATGCTAATTTAAATTTTCTGCCTATAAAATTTGAATTCAAATTGATTAGTCAATTTTTTCATTATAACTACTTTGCCACATCATTATAAAATGCTATTTTTTAATTTACAGTTAAAAATAATTATTTAATTATTATACTTAAAAATGATTAAAATCACAAAAATAGAAAAGAATTGAATAGCTAAATATAAATAAAAGTAAACAACAAGCCAAATAAGTAAGATAAATTGTTTATTCAAAAACGTTTTTGGCTATCCACATAGCCTGCCTCAGTTAACTGAGGCAGGCTACATGGATAGACAAAAACGTTTTGAATAAACAATTTATCTTACTTATATGGCTTGTTGTTTACTTTTATTTAATATCTAAAGTAAGAAGTATTTCAGTATCGCTAAATATAATTTAAAATAATAGAAAAAGAAATGTAGCATAAATTGACATATCCATTTAATGCTGTTCACACAGCATTATTATTTTTATAGTCTTATTTGTATCAGAAATACTATTATGAAGTTTAAAAGTAACATTAATTCTTCCAAGATAGCAGATTTCTTTCATTTTTATTTTTATAAAATAAATAAAATTATGCTTTATTCTTTGCAACTTTTATATTAGATAATGGATATTATTTTTCTCATACTTTGTCAGAAATTGAATAAAGAATGTGAAAAAATGAACATTGAGATTGATTCATATTTTAAATATTTATAATATATTTTAAAAGAAATGAAAACATATTATATTCTATAATACAAATGTGTATTCTTTTTTTAATTCTTTGGATATTCAATTCAGTTATAATTCTTAGTTCTGAGCTATGATTATAAATATTGTTGCTAAGAGCTATTTATTTATTTGTATATAAAATTTTGCCAAGATTTGTTATTGCAGACCTTCTTGAGTTACAAACATTTATACTTATAAATATGAAATGTCATAAGATATCACAACAAGCACTTGAAGCAGGATAAAAACACTACTTTATTATACTTCTCTTAAACTACTGCTTCTACTCGTATTCATACTACTTACTTTCAGTGATTGTGCTTGAATATAAAAGTAAGTAGTATGACTACTTTATTATTAGATATATTTAATATGCACTACATATACTAATATCTAATAATAAAGTAGTGTTTTTATCCTGCTTAAAGTGCTTGTTGTGATTTCTTGCGTTATTAGAAGTAGCAGAACTCAGTTATTTATAGTTATGAAATTTCATTTTCAAATTTCAGAAACTTCAAGAATTTTAAATATTATGAAAGCAGAATGTTCTAACAGTCAATAAACAGTTAATTACCATATTATGGCAGTATTCAAGATGGTGAGATTATTCCAAAAACCCTCACTTTATAATTGGAATTTTTTTTATTTAAATTTGTGAAATAATAAGCTTCTAATTCAGGAATGGGCAAACTTTTGGGAGAAAGGGCCATATTGCATCAATGAAATAGAGTCTAGGGCCACACTTTCCCATCGATCCCTATCCTTCACCATCTGACCCCCTCGATGGGTGTGGGTGTAGCCCGTGGTTGGAAGTGATCCTGCCCTTTAGTAATCTATCTGATTGGAAAAGGACATAAAAAAAATAGCAAAAACTCCCAAAATCCCACCTTCACCTAATAACTGAGGTGATAAAATTCTCTTAGAAAATTATGTAGCCAAAATAGAAAGATCGTAAGGGGTGCATTTGTTGACTAAGATATTATAAAAGGGTGATATGTTAATATTAAGCCAATTTTCTTAGTAGATCAGCTTTCATCAGCCGTTATATGAATCATGGGTTTGAATAATGCCAGCAGTCTGAAAAAAGTGATACACCATTTTCAGAGAAGATCGGCCCAGTCGAAATTCTTTTAAATTATACATTAAAATTATAATTTAATCATTTTAAATTTGAAACAATAATTAAAAACATACCTGTTTAAGAAATTGCACAAATATTAAATACAAACATCGTAAAAGTACGAAAAATATTGAGTTGATTGACTGACAAAACGATTTTATTTGATTTTGAATGTATTTTGCAACAGATTTCTATTGCAATGACATTTATTCTGGATAACTGTTAATCATGACATTTATTCTGGATAACGGTTAATCAAATCTATTTTTATAAGATATATGACACTGTGATAACATCTACAGCAGGGGTGAGCAACCTTTTTAATCAACGGGCCAATTTAAATTTTAAAATTTTTATTTCTTAATTTTGAACAAATGATCACTTTTTAAATTATCCCTCATATTTATATGTTAATTCATATTAAAAGATTTCTAACTAAAACTGTTTGTTTTTTAAATATAATAATTTATGATGGAATTCAATACTTTAGTTTTTAAATCATTTAAAAAATTAATTTCATTTCATATAAATAAACACCGAAACAAAATATTCTGTTTCACATTACTGGACTTTTCTCTTGTCACAAAATTAAACAGCTGTGTTCATATTCATATTTAGACTGAAATAAAAAGTTACATTTATGAAATTTTCATTTTCTAATTTAAGTAAATTATAAATTATACTTACTTAAATTGTAATTTTAAACTTACTTAAAAGTTTTATCAGAGTTGATTGTGTCATCTATATCATCATATGGTTTAACACTGAAAATAAAAAAAAATATTTCATAAATTATTAACAATTGATTAATATGGAAATAATTTTAATATATATATAGTATATTGGTTACCTAAAATGTAATGTTTATAGATTTTAAAACAAGACACAGAAAAAAATGATGATGATAGATTAGAGGTTGCTAATCTTTTCTTTTTTCTAAATTTGTGCCAAAAAAACATTATTTGCTTTCAGATTCATTACCAGAATAATTATCTTTATCCTTGATGTGATCATAATCATCAATTAAGCTTAAAAATATAATTGGAATTCACTTATTACTACTGCTATAACCTGGTGGGTGATTACTAAAAAAAATGTATTAATTATATGTTATAATATCCTTTTTAACAATATAAACTATCCATTAACTATATTTTGTTGTTTGCTAGCTTCTCAGTTTTTGGATATGTTGTATTATCACTTTTGGCTCATAAATACCTTTAAAATTGCCGTGTGTTTTATAAGTTGATAAATATGATACATTTTCTCAGAGATGTGCATATGATAAAAATATACCATTTCAGACATGCATATACATTGTCATTGATACATTTCCAAAAAATTTAAAATCACTATCTGCAATACAAATTGCAAAATTAGGTACATTATTTTGAAAATAGCATAAAATCTGAATATGTATTATCTTCTGTACAAAATTTCAAAGTGGAAGATGAATTAAGCCATGGCCATGCAAGTACAGTGCCCATAGGATATTATCTCAATCTGATCAGAATCCAAAAAAGCACTAAGAAAACAAATTAAATGATTTGATATCACTACTTTATTTTATAGCGTTGAGATAATATTTTTACTCATTACTCCATTATGAATATGATAAGTTGTTTTGTAACGGTTGTGAAATTTTTGTCTGGAGAAAATAGAAAATTGTAAAATATTGAGTTACCTGGATGTTGGAGACGGCCGGATTGGATAGTCCCGATTGCCAACATAAAGAAAAACAACAAGAAAATTTGTTGTTTTTAATCAAAATTAATTTTGTTTGAGGTGAATTTAATTTGACGTAGAAAGGAAAAAAAATAACTGGATGTTGAAAATTTTTCTACTAAAATAATTATTCTTATAATTATCTGTATGCAAATGAATAGCTGAGATAAAACTCGTTGGTAGTTGGCGTTGGTTGCCTCGTCTCTTCTGTTCGCCATGCAGTGATGTTCCTGTTTTGTTGGTGTTTACATCAAGTGTACTGGTAACTGTTTGTATTTTATAGTGAACTGTTTAGGTATTGTGTTATCATCGGTAAGATTGTTGGTAACTATTGTGTTGTGCTTCGTTGTGGATTATTATAGGAATTACTATTGTAGAAGTTACTGTGAAGTCTTGTTGACGAGAAGCGACGCCTTTTTGTTGTTCATATTATTCTAGTAAGTTCTCAGTTGAGCTAATAAAAAAGTTCTTTAATATGGATGCAATGTATTTATTTTTGGAATGGTTCATACAAAGTAAGATAAAAATAGGGATTACGATCCAGACAGCTCCTAAGGTAGTTTAAACGCGGGGTCCGAACCAACGGGAAACTCCGGGGTTTATTCCGGGTTTTCCAGTTTATGCATGTTTTTGCCACACTTTTTATCTCTGCCTTGCTCTTTGTTAGCAGTTCTATTATGTTTTAGTGTGTGGAGACCAATAGTAGCCAGAAAAGAGGTGTCTGTCCAGATCAATTGAGAGAGAACTCCAATAGAGAAGAGCTAACAATGGTTTTGACTGATGACATAACCTCAAATATGATAGATAGGTATGGGAATTTTCTGGAGCATTCTATATTGAAATGCATATTAAAAAGTTCTTATTTTGAACATTTTCAATTTACCGTATTTGCCGGCGTATAAGACGCACTTTTTTTCTTTGAAAATAGGTCTGAAAAACGGGGTGCGTCTTATACGCCGATACTCAGTTTTTGATTACATTCATTTCTGGAAATTTCCTCTATTCGGAGTTATGCGATTTCTTTCTTGTTTCCTTGCGGAGTGTGGGAATATTAGTTACGTAGAGTTCAATGAATGCGCATGCGCTTTCATCGACGATCACAGCTGGGCCTAGCATTTCTCAAGTTTGTGAATGGGTCAAAGCTTCATGGGATGCTGTGAAAACAGAGACAGTGGTTAAATCATTTAAGAAATGTGGCATTAGTAATGCAATGGATGGTACAGAGGACAATTTGTTGTATGAGGACTCAGATGCTGATTTAGAAGAGGTTTCAAGTGACTCTTCATTTAACTCTGGAGATGAGTGTCTGGGTCTTGACGAAGAAGATTAAAAGGTGTTCTTTCCCAGATAGATTGGGTATTTGCAGAAAGTATTTGCTGTTTGTATTACTTTATATTTAAAATACTGTAAATTCATTATAATGATCAGTAATAAAGTTTTATCCTTCAAAAATGTGTATAAAAAAGAGGGTGCGTCTTATGC